>MJUU01056513.1:7956-22355 GCA_002080025.1 Modiolus philippinarum
CAACATCCCATATCCAGGTTAAAACGAGCCAAAACAAAGCATCTTGGGGTCACCTTACGGTCTTCAACACAGTGAAGAACCTCACACCATATAGCAAGCCCTAAATGGCCTAAAAGGTTAAAAAAGTGGATAAATCAATGGAGACGAACCACATCCAATGGTTTATTTGCTATCGAGTCTTTTTATTAATTCAAACATTTCTTTATTGTGTTCTTACCCTAGGTCTGGTAATTTTTGGTAAATGAGATACCAGTGCTGTTTCGAGTGATATGCCAAAAATGCACTATATGTGAAATTCGCCAAAACATTTTTTCTTTCTTTTTTTCTTTTATAAATCATTTTTGTTTAGTGATTTGATCTTACTTTATATCCAACCTTAAATTTGTCTGATCTCCAGTTCNTAGTTAGTTTACTTTATGTCTGTAGGAGTCTAGGATGATGTTTATTTCGCTGAACTTAATTACTCTTTATTCAGGGGCCGACTTCGACCTGCCGTTGGGTGTGGGGTTTCCTCACCGTTCATTGAAGATCTTATGGTGGCTTTGAGTTGTTATTACTCCCCTTTGGGTCGTTGTCTCTTTGACACATTTCCTGTTTATCTTCTTTTTAGGACCCCGCCATGAAATGGCGGCGCCCTATAGTAATCAACCTGTCCGTCCGGCTGTCCGTCAGCATTTTCTATGTCGTACGATAACTCAAGATTGCTATGACAGATTTTTATGATTTTTTTACTCAAAGTTTAACTTCACGAAAGAAAGCTCCCTTTCGTTTTTTATGAAAATCAAAAAATGATTTTTGGGAAAAAACTTTGTTTTTATATCAAAAAGTGCATATTTTGAAAATTAGCTCTATGTCGTACGATAACTTAAGATTGCCTTCAGGCATTTGAATGATTTTGATACTCAAGGCTGTTCTTGACAGAGGAAGCTCCCTATTTATCTTGAGGAAAATTGGAAAATTATTCTTGGGAGACAACTTTGTTTTTATATGAAAAAGTGCATATTTTGAGAATTAACTCTTATGTCGTATGATAACTTAAGATGGCCTTCAGGGATTTGAATAATTTTGATACTCAAAGTTGAACTTGACCAAAGGAAGCTCCCTTTCGTTTTTTGAGGAAAATTCGAAAAACATTTTGAGGGAAAAACTTTGTTTTTATTTGAAAAAGTGCATATTTTTAGAATTAGCTCTATGTCGTACAATAAATTAAGATTGCCTTCAGGAATTTATATGATTTAGTTACACAAGGTTAATTGGTCTTGACCAAAGGAGGCTCCCTTCTGTTTTTGGGGAAAATCCGAAAACATTTTTGGGGGAAAAACTTAGTTTTTATATGAAAAACTGCATATTTTGAGAATAAGCTCTATGTTGAATGATAACTTGAAATGACATTCACAGATTTTTATAAGTTTTATGCACAGTGTTGGACTTGATCAAAGGAAGGTCCCTTATGATTTTGAGGAGAATCATAAAACATTTTTTGAGGAAAAATTTTAATTTTTTGAGGAAAAATAGTTAAAATATGAAAAAATTAATATTTTGAGAATTAGCTCTGTCGTTTGATATATAACTTGAAATGGCCTTCATGTTATATTTTTTCAATGTTTTGCAGATGAGACAAAAGTTGTCATAACGGCCATATACAGAAACTATATTTACAATAACATACGATTTTTTTATCTATGTTTTTTTCCCAAAAATTGTTTTATGATTTCCATGAATTCCACAATCAGGTTTTGGGACACACAAGGGGGCGGGGCCCTTTCTGACTTTGTCAGTATTCTAGTTTCTATTCGTATTAGGTAGAAAACTTAATACCGATGTAACTGTAAATTTTGATTCTGATGATGGCCATGTCTCTTCAGTGCAGATCAAACCAAAACTTGAATGATGTTTTGATTAAGACTGACAGAAAAAATGAACCAAAAGGATCTAACTTGAAAGAAAAAAATCTAAGGACAAAGATTTGCAAGAGGAAGATTCTTTTGATTTTTAAACGAAATTTCGAAAATTCAGATATTGCAAGTTTCCAAATAATATTGGCAAAGCATCGAAGCACTGGGTTTGTGGATACAGCCCACGACCAAATGCATCGACAATTTGGTAATAAATTACTTGATATCTCAGTGAATATACGTTCTGCAGATAACAATTTCGACAACTTATGTACCTTTAGTGCATACCAAAACTTTTGAAAACCATTTAACGAAAGGTGACAAAAATTATCTAAATTACGCCAAACACAGGTGAGGACAGAGCTCATGGGGGAGTAGACCACGAGTTTCTCACAAAACTGCGAAACAAGATTTATGGCTTAGCACTAGACTCTTCATTTGAATCTGGCGTATTCCATGTAAGTCGAACAGATCAACAGATCATGCCTACTCTTCCGGATCATCTAATGATAAAGCCTCTTTCTGTGAGGGTTAACACTGCTAGTGCTTTAATTTTGTGGCGTTCTTCTTCAGTTTGTTTCGTGTTATCATTTGCATATTGTTTCTTTTGTAAGGTTTTGTAGCTTTTCTTCTTCTTTTTTCTTGTTCAAGATTGTTCCCCTGATCTGTATTTAAGTTTCGGTAATCTTTTGTCAATTTACATTTGTAGTTCTATCTCTAATACACTCCCATAACTAGGTTGACATGACTTATGAGTAAAATTTAATCACTAATAATTACATTTCATGAATATTCATTTGAATTCCGTCAATTTGATAGGTGAACATCGCTCACGTGGCATATCAATGTGAAGTTGCAATTCCCATGAAACACATTTCACCACGTGTTCACGTGGCGGATGAAGTTTTAAAATAGAATCCCAATATACATGATGTACTTCCCTGGAAATAGATTCGTTTTTCATATTTCGGGTTTAAAATGTAATTATAAGAATTGAATGCATTATTTTGAAGTTTCATAGGGACTATGAAAGGGTGACCGGGCGCACATTTTCAACATGAAGCGCTACCGCGCTTCATTAAAAATGTGCTTCGGTCAACCCTTTCATATCCCAATGAAACTTCAAAATAATACATTCAATTCTTAAATAAAAATTTTCTCATGGTCATTTAACAATTTGTTACTCTGACTTCTAAACCAGCATTAACAGAGGAAAATAGAACATATCTTGTTTTTACATCATCTGAAAACCAATTTCAACTATTCATGCTTGTTATCGCCAAACATCGTATTTTCGACCCACTCCAGTATTCGACCTACACGTGCTATTTCGACTTAAATTATGACGTCACAATCGACGCTTAGTAGGTCGAAAACTGGATAGACGAGGATACTAGTGCTGTTATTATTTCTATTTGTTGTGCTTCTTTTGTTTCCAGTTTCTTAACTATAGAAATAGCAAAATAACGAAGTTACTGTAAATTTAGTTTCTGCATATGGCCATTTCGAGCTAACAAAAGAGCACATAATTTGCTGACGAAATGCTAACACTAAGTTTAGCGAAAACCAATAAACAAAGAGAGCAAAACTGATTTGTATCGAAAAGACACTACTGCAAACAGAAACTGTTTATTGTGTCACAAAATGATATTACCAATGTCAGTAACCAAATTTGCGTTGATGATAATAACTTATTGGTAAATGCACATTTGATCTCGCTAGCTTTCCAAAATAAGTTTCCCTACTCTTTACTTTCGCTTTTGGGGAAATGGGTATGCTGTTTATACATATAAAATCAAAATAGGGCTGGTAAGGTTGTCTCTACACTACTGTTATAGTCGAAAAATTGAGTAATATGGACATGTAAGATGTTAAAACGGGGTAAAGTTCAAATATAAACTAGAGGTTCACGGAAACGACAGCTATCCCCGCACTCCCCAATATTTCTGAAATCAAACTTTAGATACTCATTTTTATCTTAAAGAATTCATGCAGCTGCTAGGCAGAATTAAAAAAAAATTTTTTTTAGACTTTCGGGAAATTTCTCAAACCTAGGATCAAATATTTTGGAAATAAAATTGGGGAAAATGTTTGTTCTAATTAAATCAAATTCTAAACATTGGTTTCAAAGTAGAATTCCTAAAATAATTGGTTTTCGAGACTTTCAAGATATATACCAAACTGGAATCAAATAGTTTGGAAATCCTAGTAGTGAAAATATTTGCTCTAATAGAAATTAAGTAAGGTAAGGTTGTTGGATAGAATTCCAAAAAATAAAAGGTCTATGATACTTTTAAGAAATTAACCAAAATAAGAATTAAAATATGTTTGAAATCAAATTGGTGAAAAACAACAAAATACCAAAGTTACTGTAAATTTAGTTTTTGCATATGGCCATTTTGACAACCTATGTCTCCCCAGTGCAGACAAACTCTAAACAATTGAAAGCTTATAAACTTAAAGTTGTTGAAACATTGAAAGAACAAATACACTAATATGATCTAAATGGAAAGACAAAATCAGCTAAGGACAGGATCAGGGAGATACTCCACAGTTTTCAACAAAATATACAAAAATTTAGATATTGCAAGATTCCAAATAAAATCGGCTTTTGGGTCAGCACCGAAGTACTGACTACTGGGCTGGTGAATACCCTCCAGGACTAACAGTTCACCGACAGTGGCATGCATCGACCCAATGGTAAAAAACAACAAAATACCGAAGTGACTGTGTTTGTCGTAGACTAAATATGGTTGCTAGGTAGAATTCCAAATAAAATAAGTGGGGTTTAAGACTTTCAGGAAATTTACCACATTTGGAATCAAATATTTTTGAAATCCGATTGATGGAAGTGTTTGTCCTGAGCGAAATCTGTAATTTTAGAATGAATGCTTGGTAGAATTGTAAAACATATGTGGTCTTTGAGTGAGACTTTACCAAAATTGAAAAAAAAAACCTTTTAGAATTGTAAGTTTTAAAATTTTCGTTTTTTCGTTGAAAAAGTTTTGTTGAGCTCAAGATAGCTTTCTTATATAATACTGAAGATTTTTCATGGAATTTATTTATTTAACTTGTTATGGAGTTATGGAGTTAATCCTCAGATTTTGATTCTTTACTGATTTTTTTCCTTTTAAGGGTGTAATTTCTGTATCTAAAGGGGTTCATGAGAATAGCTTCGATCAAAATGACTAATCGATATTTTTAACAAAGTTTCATTCGGTATCAAACAATTGGCAAAATATCAAAAATGTAATTATTTAAATGAAAATAAAATCAGGTGGTTGTGACCGAGTCCAGCTGATCATTAAACAATCTAGAATTGAGTTGTCTCATTTCAATTTTCTTGTTCTGGGCCACGATTTTCCCTTAAGCTACATAAGTGCTCATTTGTGAGATAATTTCCCATACGGTTACACTATCACGCTTTCAAGTTTTGGCAATTTTTTGTTTTTTCGAAATGATATTCTGACCACCTATTTACGATGGCCACATCTCACTTGTTTATTATGCGAAGTTTTCTTGCAATTTACTCGATGAGTGCCCTGTATTTGTTTATATGTTGTGATTGTCTTCTATGAGTCTTTTAGTCGGACAACGGTTAAAAGTAGTTCCTACCTGAAAAGTATCCAATGGATAGAATTTAAGTAGATTTTTTTTTATCGGATAAAATTTTTCACGACATTTTATCCTCTTCACGAAATATTTTCCTCCATGATGATAATATTTTATGAAAAGGATAAAATGTCGCAGCAAATATATTATCCTATAAGACAAAAAATACATTTAAATTCTATCCATAGGATACCTGTATGGACATGACAAAAACTTGCGGTAAATAAAGTTTATTCCAAAGAAAAATGGCACAGGTTCTTCAGAATGTGTCCTTAAACCTAATTTATATATGTCGTGTACATGTTATTATTTTGTACAAGTTATAACTGTACAAGTAAAAACTTGTATGATGGCATCATACAAGTTATAACCTGTACAATTTGGATTGTACAAGTAATTACTTGTACAATGTTATCAACAAAAATAGCAATATTTTGTACAAGGATATAAATTCAGATTTCCTAGTTTGAATTTTCCTTCCCTAATTATCTAATAATAGGAACTAACATAGTTCTCTTGTTAAAGCAAAAACACTTAACGGAGCCCAGGAAGAGGAGACACATACTGATTGCTTATGTTTTTGGTATTGTTTTTCTCCTACTGGAATTTATTGACCATATTGTACATTTTCTCAATCTAGCCTCAATAACAAAATACTGAAAGAAAAAGAAACAAACAAACAAAAACAAAATAGCAATAACTCGTACAATGATATACTGGCTAGAAGTTCTCTGGTTAGAGAAAAAACATATAAAAAAGGGAGTTCATGAAGAGGAAAATAAATACAGGTTGCTTTTCTTTTTGGTTTTCTTTTTCTCCTACTTGAAATTATTGACCATATTGTTTATTGTCTCCACTTAGCCTTTAATATTTTTGAAAATTGATCTAATTAGCTTGGATATCCTAGATAATTACTCACATATTATTATAGTTGATTCCAAGTTCCTTTCAACTGAAAGTGGGAAAGCAAGAGATCCCAAACTCTTGCACACAGTATAGGTCCCAATACTGATAATCCTTGATCTATTTCAGAAGGTTGTAATATATGGTTCCTGAGAGAAATGTGACAGATTTTTTTTTTGCGACACAAAACAGCAAAAAAAAACATTTTGAGTTCCATCAAACAGGAAGTGGACATGCAACACATCCCAAACTCTGTTACACAGTAAACTTCCCCATATTGAATTGCAGATGACTGGTATATGTGGTTCCTGAGAAAAATGTGACAGAAATTTTCAAGACGCAAAAAATATTCCAAGTTCCGTAAAACGGGAAGTATGCAGGAGAGAAATCCCAAACTCTGCTACACAGTATATGTCCCCATATTGATATTCAATGAAAGATTGGCAGAAAGCTCTGATACATGGTTTCTGAGAAAAATGCGACGGAAATTCAAGTTCTAAATTCTATCAAACAGGAAGTGGACATGCAAGACATCCCAAACTCTGTTGTGCGTTAAAGGTTTCCATACTGATACTCCATACTGAATTGTAGATGGCTGGTATATGTGATTTTGGGTTTAGTATATTCTTATGTTTTCAAAAATTTATTTCTGTCACCTTTTTTGAAAAATTGAAAATGAGATTTTTACTCCCTATGCTTCTAGTGCAAAATATGCTGTAGTTGGTATGCTACATATGCATTTCATTATTAAAGAAAGAAAGCAAATATTCAAGCCAGGAACTCTGAAGTTGTATCATTGTACAAGTTATTACTATTTTTGCTGAGGAAATTGTACAGGTAACTACTTGTACAATCCAAATTGTACAGGTTATAACTTGTATGTTGCCATCATACAAGTAATTACTTGTACAATATTTTCATACAAGTAATTACTTGTACNAATTTGTAATATAACCATTAAACTTTCAGATATTTTCCTCAGAGCTTTTTTTTTATCTGGGCAGTTTTTGATTTATAGGTACTTGATCAACCTGTTATACTCTGTTCAGTTTATATTTTGATTATAATTGTGTTGGGAAATGATTCTTATAATTGTGTTTATATAAACGTTTAAAGGAACAAGATTTAATAGAGATATTATCTTCATACGAAATTTTATCCTAGAGAAAATAATTGATATAAACAGGTGTTGATTTTTATCCTATGGGATACTTTTTCGGGTATATTTTATCTTTAAGGATTTTTTTTTCAAATGATATTTGATCATATTTTATCATAACATATTAAAGATAAAAAATATGTGAGATGGATATTATTTCTACAGAAATAATTTCGATTAGCGACTTAAATAATATCACACAGGATACATTTTTGGTACAATTTTATCCTGTAGGACATTATTTATTGGGGGTATTATTTATGATTACACAAGAACACTCAGCCTGTTAATTTTATGTTGTTTGTTGTTGACCCAGCATCCATGATTAAAAGGAGTATTGATGTAGCGTTATCCGAAATACGTCAACAAATTTTAATCAAACCGGTTCTAAGGGACGTCTTGGTATTACTAAGGGGTAAGAGGAAATAAACAATTAAAGTATATGGAGTAAATTCACATGAGACGAAGGCTTTAAAAATACAAGATATGACCAAGCAAATCTCAGTGCCTCATGGCGACTTCAAGATGAAAAAAACAACAAAAATGTTGCTTCATTGCTTGGTTCTAACTTGTGTTTGTAAAGACTTTGTCTCGTGTTAATTTACCCAATATCCTTTCATTGCTTGTTTATACATACCAGGAGACACTCATCCTGTCGACACAAACTTCTCACAACAAATACATGCCCATCCTTATATGTCTATATAAATGTAGTAAAATCATGTATACGGTAAAACAGGTGCCTTTAAACAATTTTGAATAATTATATGGGCCGATGCCTCTGCTGATGGACTGTTAGTCTCCGAGGGTATTCACCAACCCAGTAGTCAGCACAAACCGATTGTATTGAAACTTGCAATATCTAAATTTTGCAAAATTTTGTTTAAAACTAAGGAGAATCTCCCTCATGCATAGCTGTGTCCCTAGCTAAATTTTAGCTTTTCTATTAAGATCCTTCTGGTCATTTGTTCTCTATCAGCTTTCACATGTTCGTTGGTTAATTGACATCAAAATGTTTTGGTTTGATCTGCACTGATGAGACATGTCGAAATGCGCATATGCATAAAATAAATTAATAGTAACTTCGGTATTTTGTTATTTATTTACATCAAATATGCACATCACATTAATGAAGCGTCACAAAGTTTCCAAAACTTAAGTGTTTTTTTTCACAATAATTCTTCTTTTTTTTTTATTTGGTTGTTATGCTTGTTTCAATCATTCTGCTTGTCTGAAATGTAGACTGAAATTTGGGTACCTATTCATCTTTATACGACAAGTATTCTGTGATTATTTCCTTGTGTCTATTTTTCTTTATATTTTTGTCTAAAAATAAATTACAGACTGAGTATTCTTTTTATCGTACAATATAACAAACGACAATATGACAAACGATTTTTTAAAGCAAGTAAGGGGAAAATTAGTTTTTCAAATCTCTCTTTTTAATTACAGAACTTCCTTGTAGGAATGAAAATCAACAAATTAAAAGGTAAAAATCTTACCAAGGCAATATTTCAAAGATGGTCTAAATAGATCCCCCTATTTATAAGAAATAAGATGCAACCTCCAATCATAGTGAAATATATATATACATTTAAGTCGGTGTGGGCACTGTAAAAGAACATACACGTTAGATTCAAGAGCACGTCAGCTATGAACGCAAACTCAAGTTTTATTTGCCAAACGTAGATTGTCTTGTCTTTACCAAAATGAAGAATCCTTATAAGAGTCAGTGCAGGCTTTATTCAGTCTCATAACACTAAACTGCAACACTTCAGTCTATGTTTGAGGTGTTATCTGACAAAAAAAAACGATGTCAAAGGAAAAAGTTATTCCTTTTTATTAACTTCACCCTTGAAAACTACATTTGATTTAATTCTACTGGGTAGTGCTGGATTATAGCTTTTGAACGCTCCAAACACTCTAAACAATAATGAGGGAGGGGAGGAGTGGTCTTAATCCCAAATTCTCGAACCAAAAAAAAAGACGAAATCTCGAATTCCCGGTCATAAAATGACCTTTTACCGAATTCTCGAGTACACCAGAATGTTGGCAATCATGATATTCCATATGTGTTATATGGAGAGGCCATATTTTGTTCTTAGGTTGCAAGGAATGTGGTTTTTGGGTAAACCAATCTTGTTTGATGACAATGATATTTAAATAATGGTTGCTATCTTTGAATGATTCACAGTCTTCAGTGCTTACCTTTTAATCGCACCATTTGGAATTGCTGTACAAAAAAAAATACATTTGAAGACTCGATTTGCATGCGAGGAGCTATTTAATCCTTGAAGTACTCTAAGTAAATATGTAAATTTGCATAATGTACTGAAAAGATCTACTGACTCGTACATTTTTTGAAATTTTTCAAGACACAAATCAGAGATTATAACTAATGATTCTGACACCTAATGTCAGTTTCACATGAGGAGGACAAGAGTGCGCATTGTTTTATTGTAGATCATTATGATTATGATGAAATGTTTTAAATGGATGTATAAGTAATAATTTGATTGCATGAAGTTCAGGGAAACCACTGAATCGGTAATTCAAGCAGGATAATCGAGCATGACCCAGGACTGGTGACTGGTATAGAACATGATCTGGAATTTGATATTACAAGAGGATGTAATTTGGTGAAATTTTCTCACTATAGTATTGCGCTGAATTTGTTGTATATAAACATAAATATCAAATTTTTAGATGAACCTTGTTGATGGCTGATAGAATATAGCTCTTTATTGTAACACTTCATTTACATACATATTTTATTATTATGAAATCTGCCATTCTTTCTTAGAAGAAATATTATAGGTGTTAAAGTAATGAAAAGTCGAAAGGAGTTATGGATATACATAATATAAATGTACATGGGCAAAAATCCTTCAAAAATACATGGTTAGGTTAAGCAAATGGAATATATTTTTTGGGATAACACGGGCTTTGGGCTCCTGACACCAAAACTAGGGCTCCTGCTTCCAACACTAGGCATCCGCGCTCCTACTCAAGGGCTTCGGGTTCCAACACTAGAGCTCTGTGCCCCACTTGCAAGATTTCGGGTTCGTCATAGATAGGCTCAACAGTTTTATTGCCATCGCACGGTAATTTTAAACACTTTCTGTATTTGAAGTTAAAATTTCAACGCTATGGTCACTTACCACCAGAGAAACACATGTATAAACATGCAACTTTTTTTATTATTTCGTTTACATTTTTTATTGGCATAAAGAAATTGTATCCAATTCTAATATGTTACTTAATACAGGTCTTCCTGGTAGTAATGAAGCTACCGTGAAATTAATAGGTTAATTGGTAAAATAATCCCAAGACAGTATGTATTTTATATTTCAAAGCGATGTATGAAGGTATTCTATTACAACGGATATTTTATATTACCTGCACTGCTTCTTCGACCTCAGCATCAATGTTTTCACGTATCATATTTATAGTCACTGAGTGATAGGTTAAAATACATCGGCAAATCAAAACCGGAACAAAAATGCAGAAAAAGGGAAAATCTGGAGTGAAAAATAAAAAATCTTGGCAGTACCGAGTCAACACTTTACAATTATTGACTTTCAGTGAGGTCTACTCATAACTACAGACGCTTTTAACCCGGATAATCCAGTCGTTTTATTCCACTCACTACGATCGCTTCATTAATATATAAAATATTTGACCAGATCGTGTCGTTTCTAAACATTAGAAATTAATTGCAAATTTAACATATTCAACACTTTCTACTGTTTTTTCCTCTTGTTTTAAATCCTTTCATTAGTTTTATTTTGAAATTTAAACCAATTTTATATTTTAATAAATAAAAATTTTTCAAACAATCTTTAAACAATCATACATAACTAGCGATATTTGCTACTGCGCAAACTCAGAGGACAAAGCAATCTGATTGGCTGTCTGAGCTGGTCAGCAGGCTGACGCATTTTTTGCACAAGGTGAGTTCAAGCCCTCGAAGAAGGAGAGAATCGGATACGGAGAGGGATTGAATTATTCGAGTTACAGACGCTTTCAGAAATTGGTGATTACTGAGTTATCAAACTTGACCGCTAGGTGTCGCATCGTCGTCCGCCATTAAGAGTGTGTAGACTCGATCTTTAGCATGGCAGCTGATTATTACTTGTCATGATTAAATTAATAAAAAGTAGAATTTTAACATTTTTATTTCAAACAGGTATCCGTTCTAAAAGAGTATACCTGTTCAAATTGAATATTTATTATCAGAGACATTTAATTATATGTCTCTGTTATTATCTAACAAATATAAAATGCAATTAATATGAAAATCAATGTTAAATTTTTTACCATAATTTTTTGGCGTATTGTTGAATTTTACATAATTCATGATCAGCTTCTGTCCAGTTGACAATAAATGGTTTTGTCCATGCAGGTAGATTATTACACCTGGGGGCATGACACTTGTCCTTAATATACTGATCAGTGTGATTGTTTAAACCAGATTAATTAATCTTATGACCCTTTGATTGCTTCCGTAAAGAAATGAAGGCCATGGATTTTAAAATAAAATTTTTAATTTACCACGTGTTTTAAAATTGAATTTCACAAATAATTTATTTCTTCGCATATTTTTTTCTCAGAAATTGAACAAAGTACTAACCCGACATCACACAAAACCACTTTCTTGTTGGACTGCTTCTTTCTAGTACAAAAATTATGGCTATCTCTTCTTGGTTCCTTTAAACTTAATTCACAGGAACTTCGTATTTTTGTTATTTTGTTTATATAAATTTGAACATTAAAATCACATTTAAAAACATGCAGATTTCGTTCACATTTTTGATTGTCATGAAGTAACTTTATCTAATTCCAATATGTTACTTCATACATAGCTTCCTGTTTGTAATGAAGCTACAGAATAATTAATAAGTAAATTGGTAAATTAATCACATGTCAGTATATATTTTGTATTACAAAGTTACGTATGAAGCTATTCTATTACATAGAATATTTTATGTCATCTCCTTCGACCAGAGCATAAATATTTTCAGGTATAGTATTGTCAGTCACTAAATGATATATTTAACAAACCGTGACAAAAATGCATTAAAACTGGAAAATCCAAAATTATGGCATTACAGGGGAAAACAAATTGAAAGAACACATGGATAAAATAAGTAACCAAAAAAAATCAAGCATCTCGCTCTGTTACTAAAATCAAAACGGCAAAGCAAGGCACATTTGTTGTGAAATTTACATGCCATGTGTCAGTGATGTGTGAGTATTATTGCTAATAAGAAATGAGAACTTCACTCCCGAAAAAATTAACCAATCACCCTCAATGTTGTTTTGATTCCCGCATCAAGAGTTTTCAAAATAGGGGTATAATTCGAGGTATGATGCCGATGATGTTGTTTTATTGGGTTCTTGAATTTTAAGTCATCTAGGTATACAATAAGAAGGTAAGATTGTTCAATAAAACAACATCATCTATTTTTTGACGCTAAAATAGGAGAACTTGGTTAACTTCCTGTTTTGTGACCAAACTTGATTTTTTATGAAAAAGGTAATAAATCGGTTAAAAGTGGCGAACAATTGGTCCTTATATGCATCAATATTATCTGCTTGTACACTGATGCTTACAAATTTGTTGCCAATACAAATTTCAGCATTGCAATGACATCCTCCTCTTAATACTTCATGTCCGAAACGACGGAAGTAGAATACCGTACGAACAAGTTTGCACAGAAATCACAAATTTGAAATAGAAATCAGAGGCTCCTTGGAGCCTATATCGCTCACCTGGCTTTCAGTTGCCTCAATCAAGCTAACATTGTAAATTATACAGTAGAACTTCAGTATCTCAAACTTTGGTAGAGCAAACACCACCATTAACTTGGATTCTATTTTAAGTCTGATCATGTTTTACTGCACTTCTTTGTTGGGCTTTTTTGACAAAAATTGTCCTGCTAAGGACCACTTTCGACACCAGTTTTGAAGTCGAGACATCATTTGGTAAATGGCAGTCAACAACAATTTTTAACACCTTATCTTTAAGTTATGACATCAAGATCTATTTGGAAACCAAATTTTATTAAAATCGGACTATGTTGAATTTTCCCACCTTTTTGGCGGCCATTTTGAAAATGGCAGTCAACAAACAATTTTCAACACCGGTTTTGCAGTAGCGACATCAATATCTACTTGGAAACCAAATTTCATTGAGATCAGACAATGTTGAATTCTCCCGCCTTTTTTGGCGGCCATTTTGAAAATGGCGGTCAACGAACAATTTTTAACATCAGTTTTAAGTCGCAACATCAATACCTTTTTGGAAATAACCCGAATAATTCAGTCGTTATATTTTACTCACTACGATCGCTCCATTAAGAGGTGATCAGCCGCTAGAGGGCGCAGAATTATTCGAGTTATTTTGGAAATCAAATTTCATTGAAATCCGACAATGTTGAATTTTCCCGCCTTTTTGGCGGTTATGAAAATGGCAGTCAACAAACAATTTTCAACACCGGTTTTACAGTAGCGACATCAATATCCACTTGGAAACCAAATTTCATTGAAATCAGACAATGTTGAATTTTCCCGCCTTTTTTTGGCGGCCATTTCAAAAAATGGCGGTCAACGAACAATTTTTATACCCCCCGCAAACAAAGTTTGGGGGTATATAGGAATCACCCTGTCTGTCTGTCCGTCTGTCCATACTTCTCGTAAGCGCAACTCCTCTTAAACGGCTTGAAGAATTTTGATGAAACTTTACACAAAGGAAGAACACTATATGGAGATGTGCATGAAGGAATATAATTATTGTCGGAAACCAGGAAGGGGAGATAATTCGACTT
>MJUU01056514.1:8142-19136 GCA_002080025.1 Modiolus philippinarum
ACATTCATTTACTTTTTCGATATTCATTTACTTATTCGAAAAAAGTCATTTTGACATTCATTTACTTTTTCGATATTCATTTACTTATTCAATTTTCATTTACTTATTCGGAAATTTTCATATTAACATTCATTTACTTTTTCGATATCCACCCAGACAGCATTTGTACGTTGGCCCAACGTTGGGCCGACAAACCTGACTTCGTTGGCCCAACGTAGGATTTTAATGTTGGCCCAACGTTCTAAGTGCAAAGAGGACCAACGTCGGCCTAACATGTTGGGGCAACATTGGCCCAACGTGATGGCCCAATGTAGGCCCAACAAAAATTGCCTTTGTTGGCCCAACGTTGGATGCTTACGTTGGTCCAATGTTGGAAGTGGAAAGAGGGCCAATGTTAGCCCAACGAAAACTGCCATCGTTGGTTCGATGTTAGATGCTTACGTTGGGCCAACATTCTTAGTGCAAATTTCGCCAACGTTGGCCCAACATGTTGGCACTACGTTGGCCCAATACAATATCCTTGGCTCTATAAAGACGACACTGATCTGGCCGATTTCAAGCGCTGACAGTTGTCTAAGGGCGATGGAGAACGTTGAGATATCACGGCAATGGCAAAATGTTGATATTTTCCAAGTACATACACTGCAACAGAATCTGAAGAAAAAGATAAAAGATATTGAATTATTTTCAAAATATAAGACATCATAACAGGCACAGAAATATGCATTTTTCTCAAATATTTCAATTTCTAGAATAACAAACCGTGCCTTTTTAAGCCTACAAAGATAGGTATAAAAAAAAATCACATACAAATTCAAATTCAAATATTTATTGATAAATAATCCCAGAGAGAGTAGTAATCAATACACAATACAAAATAATATCAATCTACAAACGAATATTCACAAATATTAGTTATATTTAAACGCATTTTATAAATTCTTCAGTCACATTGAGCCGAGGAAAATATTGACATATTTTGACTTTAAGATATAATAAACAAACTTACATATTTTTCCTCTCCTCTGTACACGCAGTTCTTAAGAAACAAAGAGTATGAAATATGATACATCATTTCCTCTGGCTAGTTGTTCTGACTTGACCTACATATCAGCTTGAATTCAAATTCCAAATGACCCGTTAATCAAAACGAACATTCTACACTTATGAATTACACATACATGTATTATAATGCTGTAATTAATAGATCACTGGTATTATGTAGTAAATACTTGTATTAAACATATACGCATATGATAAAATAATAACATATTTTGTGTAATACTTTTAAATAATCGTTTTCTGGGGTTAGTGTTGGGCAACTGTTGGTTTGACGTTGGCTAATCATTACTTTAATTTAATTTAATGTATCTTAAATTTGGGCCAGTGTTTTGAGCAAATGCGGCCTTTACTATGTTTATTTGATGTAAATTATCACTCAGCAGTAAGTGTTCTTTTTGATGTAGTTAATCTGTTGGCCAACGTTGTTTTTTCGTCTGTTTTCATTTCGGATGTCCCGTTTCCAAACATTAACCTGATATCAATTTTTTTTTCAGTAAATTTTGAGTTTCCGTTTCGTGTAAATTATGGTTGTTGGACCAACCTTGTGGTAAAATGATTTTTAATTGTCGTTTGGCCAACAATGTGTTTTTAAATATTGACTTGACATCAGTTTTCGATGTTGGGCCAGAAATAGGCATATCTAGTGTTCAACCGTTGCATTGGCCAATTTTGTGACAGCGTTTTTTCTAATGGTCGGTTTTGTGTTATTTATGTTAGCGCGGCCATCGTTGGGCCAACGTAGTGTTTTCAATCGTTGGCGTTATGTTGGTTACATTTGTTGGTCCAGCGTTGGGCAAGCGATATATTTTAACCGTTGGCTTAATGTTATTTGTTTTAGCTGGGCCATCAATGGGCCAACGTTGTATTTTTAACCGTTGGCGTTATGTGGGTTATGTTTGTTGACCCAGCGTTGGGCAAAAGTTATATTTTAACGTTGGTTTAATTAATTATTTTTGTCGGCCCATCATTGGGCCAACATTGTGTTTCAATCGTTGGCTTGATGTTATTTATTTTAGTTGGGCCATTGTTGGGCCAACGTTGTGTTTTCAACCGTTGGCGACATGTTGGTTATGTTTATTGGCCCAGCGTTGGGCCAACGTTGTGTTTGTACCGTTGGTTTAATGTTGATTATTTTAGTTGGGCCAACATTGGGCGAACGTTGGCTTGCCAACGCCAACCATTGACCAACGGTTCAACATATAGCCAACGTTGGCCCAACGTAAGCATGCTGTATGGGCATTTACTTATTCGAAAAAAGTCATTTTTATATTCATTTACTTTTTCGATATAGATTTACGTATTAGAAAAATGTGATTTTGACATTCATATACTTTTAATATTCATTTTCTTATTCGAATTGCATTTGTTTATTTTTATTCTAATTTCATTTACGTATTGGGGAAATACACAGTCGTAACATTGCATTAACTCCACAAACCTGTCGTCTCTATTCCTTTCCGTTCTTGAAATGTATTTTGAGCCTGATTTCAATGGAAAAAAGCCTAGGCCAGCTTCGTTAGGGAAGATTTCTGCTTAAATTTCCCCAGCCGAATCTGGCCTTAACTCCAACCAAGACCCTTGCCCTAGCCTTATCTTTTGCCTTACCTGAGGTACCTTTGCTTGGGAAGATTCCCCTTAAGTAAAGCCACCTGCGAGTTTCCCTTTGACTAGCCCTTTACCGGAACCTGCCCTTACCTTCACCCCTGACCGTTACCATAGCCATATTTTCTCTCTTAACCTTCCTCCAAGCGCCACCGCAAATATGGCGTCCCTATCCCTTTCTGTTCCGGAGATGTCGTTTCAGGACGAAATTCAAATTCAGAGACTCGGTCGGCTTTCCCTGGAATTTTTTTCTATTAGATTACTCCTAAGTCAGAACATGATCTTAACCCGAAGCCTGACTCTTACACATATCTTTATCCCTTACCCTTAGCTAAATAACAAAAGCAAACCTGGCGTCTCTGTCCCTTTCACTTCCGGAGATGTCATTTTAAGCCGAAATTCAAAGGAAACACTTCGGCAGCATTGGTAGGGAGGTATCCAGTTACACAACCCTAAGCCGGAACCTAGCCATGACCCAAACCCTTACTATAACCATAATCATTACCTTAATCCTAGCAATAGCCCAACGGTCATCCCCAGCATTGTGTCTCTAACGGGCTCCATTTCGGAGATGTCATTTTGAATGAAAATACAAAGACAAAAGCGCTGAAGCTTTCTGCGGGAAGATTTCCACTTTAACTACCAATAAGCAGGAACCTGGCCTTTACCCTAACCCTTATCTTAACCCTAACCATAATCTTAATAGGAAAAATGAAAGGATATGGAGTGAATGTAAATGTGACAAAAACGCACACGATACATGGAAAACTCCAGTTTATCAAGGACAGGCTTTTACCCTATACCTTAATCCTACCATCGTTCCGGAGATGTCATTGTAAGGGGAAATTCAAAGGCAAGGCTGCGGCCGCTTTCCCCGGGGAAAATTTCCCCTTGAACTTTCACTAAGCCTAACCAGGCCTTAAGTCCACCCTTACAAAAACATAACCATTACTTAAACCCTATTACTTAGCCCAATCATCGCACCTAGCCTTGTGTCTCTATCTCGCTCCTTTTCGAAAATGTCATTTTAAGCCGAAATTTAAGGGCAGATCATGGGCCGGCTTTGCCGATGAAGACTTCCGCTTGAACTACCCCAAACCGGAATCTGACCTGAACCCAAATCTTAACCTAGAACATAACCATTTCCTTAACCCTTATGTCTTAGCACAAGAGTAAACCCTAGCTTAGCGTCCCCACCCCGCTCCTTTTCGGGGATGTCATTTAAAAGGGAAATTCAAAAGAAAAGCTTCGGTCGCTTTCTCAGGGGAATATTTCCCTTTGACACACGCGTAAACCGGAATCTAGCCTTTACCCTAACCCTAACCCAAGTAGCTTAACTCTATACCTTAGCCTATAGTCACCGCAAGAAAAGCGTCTCTTTTCCACTCCGTTTCGGAGACGTCATTTAAAGGGGGAAATTCAAAGGCAATGCCGCGGCTGCCTTCCCCGGGGAAGATTTCCACTTGAACTACCTTTAAGCTGGCACCTAACCTTAATCCAAACCCCTACCCGAACCATAATCATAACTTCAACCCTATGTCTAAGCCCAATCGTCATCCCTAGCCTGATGTCTCTATCCCGGTCCGTTCCGGAAATGGCATTTTAAGCCGAAATTTAAAGGCAGATCATCGGCGAGCTTTGCCGTGAAAGATTTCCCCTTTAACTACCCCTAAGCCGGAACCTGCCCTTAACCCAAGATCTAACCCTAACCCTAACCAATACCTTTCCCCATATTCTGGGCCTACCCAGTAGCGATTCTAAGCCTGGAGTCTTTATCCCGCTCCATTCTGTAGATGGCCTTAACCCAAACCCTGATCCTTACCCTAGTCATATCTTTACCACTAATCCTTAGGCAGGGTTAAGGTTAAGGCCAGGTTCCGGCGTAGTAGTTCAAGGGGAACTCTTTCCCACAGAAGGTGGCCCCCACTTTTACCTTTGTTTTTCCATTTAAAATGTTAAATTCGAAATAGAGCGGAATGGAGACGCCAGACTATTGTTGACAATTTGGCTAAGTCATAGAGTTTATGTAATGTTTATGTATACTGTAAGGGTATGGTTAAGGCCAGATTCCGGCTTATTGGTAGTTCAAGGAGAAATCTTCCCCGGGGAAGGCAGCCGAAGTCTTCACTTTGAATTTCCACTTAAATTGATATATTTGGAACGGAGCGAGATGGAGACGTTTGATTTTTCTTGACGATTTGACTTAGGCATAGGGGTTAAGAAATAGTTATGTATCCTGTTAGGTTGGGGTTAAGGCCAGATTCTGGCTTAGTATTAGTTCAAGGGAAAATCTTCCCAGGGGAAGGCGGCCGCAGCCTTGCCTTTGAATTTCCCCTCATAATGACATCTCCGGAACGACGATAAGGCTAAGGCATAGGGTGTAAGTAATGGTTATATATCATGTTAGGGTGGGATAAATGCTAGATTCTGACTAAGGAGAAGTTCAAGGGGAACTATTCCCCGGAGAAAGTGGCCTCACTTTTGCCTTTGTTTTTCCCTTTTAAATGACATATTCGTAACGCGGTATTGAGACGCCAGGCTATTGTCGACGATTGGACTAAGGCATGGGGTTAAAGTAATGGTAATGTATCCTGTAAGGGTGGGGTTAAGGCCAGATTCCGGGTAAGTATTAGTTCAAGGGGAAATCTTCCCCCGCGAAGGCGGCGAAAGCTTTCCCTTGATTTCTATACCTGAAAATGATACTTCCGGGACAGAGCGTGATAGAGACGTCAGGTTTGCGGTGACGATTTGCCTAAGGGGTATGATTGTGGCCAGGGTTAGGGTCGGGGTTGGCTTTAAGGCCAATTCTAGCTTCGGGATAATTCAAGAGGAAATCTTCCCCGGCAAAAGCGGCGGTGGCCTTCCCTTGAATTTTCCCCTGAAAATGACATCTCCGTTTCGTAGCGGAAAAGAGACGCCAGGTTTATGGTGATGAATGGATTAAGGTATATGGTTAAGTTTATGGAAAAGGTAAGGATTGGGGTTGGCTTTACGGCCAGGTTCCGGGCTAGGAGTTATTTAACGGGGAACCTTCCCCGGCGGGGTGGAGGCGTTTCCTTGATTTTTCCCCATGAAAATGACGTCTACATTCCCATTTTTGCGATCCGTCACGAGTCATCGATCCGTCACCGATCAGTCATGATTCAAAAGGCATCCGTCAGATCATTCATCAGTCAGCATTCATCCGCCAGGAGTCATCGTTCCTAAGCCACAGGTTGTTTGTACTCGTCATCCGTCATCCGTCACTGTTCAGCATTCAGCCAATCTTCTTCTTCTATGTATAAGCTTCCTGTAGTAGGAACACCACTAAATTCCTGTTGCACGATTTGTTTAAAATGTACTTAAACTTAAAACTTAAAAACGTATGTGTGTGATTGCAATAGTCATCCGTCACCCGTCATTTTTTTTTTCAATTCAGGTTAATTAAAATATAGGTATGCTAATGTTTTCTGTAGTGATAATACATCGGCGTGCGAATGCCGAGAAAAAAGAAAAAAATATGGAACATAGAACAAAAATTTATCATTTTCTCCTAATTACACTTTGAAATTTTATTTCAATAAAAAAATCTATAAATTTAATTTACATTAAACGGGAAATGAAATGAATATCTGGAAGATCTATTAGTAATTTTTATCACATTTTTTTTTCATTTTTATGTAATTTTTCACAAAATAATGTGTAAAAAGAAAGTTTTGCACTGACCGGTATATATTTAATGACTAAAATGAAGATTTGTCAGTAATTTTTTTATCACATTTTTTCATTTTCATGGAATTTTGAACAAAATAATGTGTAAAAAGAAAGTTTCGCACTAACCGGTATATATTCAATGACTAAAATGAAGATTTATCAGCAATTTTTTATCACATTTTTTCATTTTCATGGAGTTTTTAGCAAAATAATGTGTAAAAGGAAAGTTTTGCACTGTCCGGTGTCTATGTAATGATTCATAAGTATTTTTTCATCCCATTTTTTCATTTTCATGGAATTTTGAACAAAATAATGTGTAAAAGGAAACCCTTACCGAAATACAGGCCTTCTGGCTACATCTTGTGGCAATATTACCGCAATATTGCGGCAATATTCTGGTGACATGTTGCGGTAATATTGCAGTAATATCACAATTCGTATGTAAATTAGTTTCCGGCAATATCACCAGAAACAATGTTGCGGCTATATTGCGGCAATATTGCGGTAATATTACCGCAACATTATATTAAAGGGATAAAAACATCGTTGCGGCAATATTACCGCAACAACCTTCCTTATTTGTCAGTGTTGCGGTAATATTGTGGCAATATGTGTAATTCGTACATTTAATACACACCATGATTATTTTAACATGCATGTGTATATTCTACAACATGAAAGATTAATTTTGATCTACTCATTTTCATATGTTACAGAAAAGCAAGAATGTAACATAATTTAAATATTATTAAAAAGGTTCTGTCTGAAATCTAATGATATGAAAATCATGCAAAAATTATTAACTCATACTTAGGCACGGACCATTTGATTTTCAGGGGGGCCTGTGATTTTCACCGGAGCCTGGAATTTTTTTTCGAGGGCCATATTATTTTTTCCCCAATTACACAATGCTAGGATATTTTGTTGAGCCTGGCTTTTTTTTCTAATGGACAGAATTATAGGGCCAGATTATTCAGGGATGTACATTTGAAATATTTGTAAAGTTGCCAGCTGGGCCCCTAGCAAATGGAATTCAGTAGCCCAGCCAATAATTTTACTAGCCCAGGACTACATTGTCAACTAAACTTTCAGGATATTTCAGTGAGCCACCTGGGCTACTGGATTAAAATTTTTAGTAGCCCAGGTCAATTTTTAGGGGCCTTGGGCTACTGGGCCCCTGGTAATTTGCATCCCTGTTATTTATTCTCAATCCAGATGCTGGCCAGAGAATTTTTCGGGACAAAAATCAGGGCCAGAAAAGTTTTTTTTTCTTAAAAATACCAGCCCCCCCCCCCCCCCCCCCCCCCGAAAATCAAACGGTCCGTGCCTTATGATTACTAACAGCAGGGCTTGAATACCAAAGATGCACATAGTTTTTGAAATGCAGAATATTAAACCCGTTTATACTCGAGTATAAGCTGATTTTTTGGGAGTAATTACAAACTTGAAAGGTTGATCGGATATTTGACATGAACGTATTTCAGAGTGTAAGTAAAGAAACATGGAAGGTTAACTCAATAAACCACACTCTAGAACGAAAACAGTTACTTTTAGTTCAAATAAAAGAAGTAAACATATTGCTATTCCACGAAATCAGTTTTGTTTGTTTACTTCAGATTATTTCCCTTGGATTTCACTAATAACCCAAAGTAGCAGTAAGTCATGATGAAACTTTTCTTTTTCACTTTTGTAGAAAAATGCAACTTATTTTCTCTTTGCCATTTTACTCAAAATTTAATTGTATAATGAAATGTAATAAAATATCAATGAACAAATCAATGTCAGACTTAATCAACACGATATAAGCCATACGGGTGATTAACTGACAAAGGGTGCTAAATTGTTGTTATTGACTGAATAGCAATCAGAAATTATTTTAATCAGGTGTCAAATCACATGCCATTAAGTTCTTACTCAATTATTATGATTGATGCAAGCTTTTGAAACAAACAAAGCAACAACAAAAAATTATTTTAAAACAGCCTTGTTCTATATTTATTTGCGGTCATTGGATATATCATAAGTGAATTAAAGTTATTTCCCTTTTCATGGAAGGTTGACTGAGTGTGTTATTTTGAGACATTTTCACTCGATATTAAATTAAAAAAAAACTTTAAAATTGATGGAATTTGGGCAAGTAAAAGCAAGGCAACTGTAGATATTCTTTTGTTTGTATAAAAAAGTGACCAAAATACATTTAAAAAACGGATTTTTACACACTTCCGGCGATCTAGGTTATGGTGGAACTAACTTCATAGCTATATTATTTGCAATAAACAAACACTTATCAGGCTAATAAAAGACTACCTTCTTGACTTGAAACTTTCCAATTTGATGGCCATTTGACTATCGTCTTATAAGCGGGTCAAGGCAAATGTACAAGAAAATTACCTTGAAAAGGGGGGTTGTCTTACAATGCAAGACGATTCGTCTTTAATACGAGTATTTAGGGGTACATTTTTTTGTATTTTTCATATTGTAGTATCAGTAAAAGTTAATGGAAAAAAGTGTGATCAGTTCAGTAATAAATTCTTTTCACGAGCTAGAATTTCAATTTCATATTACAAGGAGATGTATAAACATTAATATATAATAAAGATCATATCACTTACTTTATGTAATGTGTAATGTTAAAATGAATCCATTATTCCAATATATTCCACAATTTTCTATATGCACACATAATGTCACATGCAAGAATTTCTCCTTGTACAAATACTTTCCTTTGTTTGAAATAAATGATTAGGAGCCAGAATCTCTTTTGTTAGGTCACATTTGATTGGTACTTTTCAAATGAAAGATAATATTTCATTAGCTGTGAACTTTGCTGCCACAAACCTTAGTCCTGGCAACATTCTGTCTGCATTTCTCAAATTCTGGTAACATTTGTAGCAATATTGCCAGAAAACTTCTTTCTGGTGATATGAATTTGTTGCCAGAATGTGACCAGAACAATTTCTGGTAACATTTCTGGCGATATTGCCAGAAAATTTACTTCTGGTGATAAAAATTTTGTAGCCAGAATGTCACCAGAAGTTGTCGCCGCTAGCGGTAACATTTGGAAGAGTTTATAACAACAGTTCTGGTGACAAAAAGATGTTGCTGCAATAAAGCCGCATTATTGCGGTAATATTGCCGCAACAATTTTTGTTTGGTTAGGGAAGTTTCGCGCTGACTGGTATATATTTAATGACTAAAGTGAAAATTTATCAGTAATTTTTTTATCCCATTTTTTCATTTTCAAGGAATTTTAAACAATATAATGTGTAAAAGGAAAGTTTTGCACTGACTGGTATATATTTAATGACTAAAATGAAGATTTATCAGTAATTTTTTATCCCATTTTTTCATTTTCATGGAATTTTGAACAAAATATTGTGTAAAAGGAAAATTTCGCACTGACTGGTGTCTATTGAATGACTAAAATGAAGATTCATAAGTAATTTTTTATCCCATTCTTTCATTTTCATGGAATTTTGAACAAAATAATGTGTAAAAGGAAAATTTCGCACTGACCGGTATACATGTAAAAACTAATATGAAGATTCATCAGTATTTTTTATCACATTTTTTTTCATTTACATGGAATTTTGAACAAAATAATGTGTAAAAAGAAAGTTTTGCACTGACCGGTATATATTTAATGACTAAAATGAAGATTTATCAGTAATTTTTTTATCACATTTTTTCATTTTCATGGAATTTAGAACAAAATAATGTGTAAAAAGAAAGTTTTGCACTAACCGGTATATATTTAATAACTAAAATGAAGATTTATCAGCAATTTTTTATCACATTTTTTGCATTTTCATGGAGTTTTTAGCAAAATAATGTGTAAAAGGAAAGTTTTGCACTGTCCGGTGTCTATGTAATGACTAAAATGAAGATTCATAAGTATTTTTTCATCCCATTTTTTCATTTTCATGGAATTTTGAACAAAATAATGTGTAAAAGAAAAGTTTCGCACTGACTGGTATATATTTAATGACTAAAATTAAGATTTATCAGTAATTTTTTTATCACATTTTTTCATTTTCATGGAATTTTAAACAATATAATGTTTAAAAGGAAAGTTTTGCTCTGACTGGTATATATTTTATAACTAAAATGAAGATTTATCAGTAATTTTTTTATCACATTTTTTCATTTTCATGGAATTTTGAACAAAATAATGTGTGAAAGGAAAGTTTCGCACTGACCAGTGTCTATGTAATGACTAAAATGAAGATTCATGAGTATTTTTTCATCCCCTTTTTTCATTTTCACGGAATTTTGAACAAAATAATGTGTAAAAGGAAAATTTCGCACTGACTGGTATATATTTTATGACTAAAATGAAGATTTATCAGTAATTTTTTATCACTTTTTTTTCATTTTCCTGGAATTTTGAACAAAATAATGTGTAATAGGAAAGTTTTGCACTGACCGGTGTCTATGTATTGACGAAAATAAAGATTCATAAGTAATTTTTAATCCCATTTTTTTCATTTTCATGGAATTTTGAACAAAATAATGTGTAAAAGGAAAGTTTCGCACTGACCGGTGTCTATGTATTGACTAAAATGAAGATTCATTAGTAATTTTTTATGACATTTTTCCATTTTCATGGAATTTTAACAAAATAATGTGTAAAAGGA
>MJUU01056516.1:2800-20709 GCA_002080025.1 Modiolus philippinarum
GTTATAATTGGACTGGTAGTTTCTGAGAAGAAGATCTTTGAATGTGTTTACCCATAGGGTCCAATGTTAAAACTATGTTCCCCGCTGGCGGCCATCTTGGATTAGGTACGGACATGCCGGATACAATTTTTAAAGGGGACCACCCAAGGACTATTGTGACCAAGTTTGGTTCCAATTGGCCCAGTGGTTTCAGAGGAGAAGATCTTTGAATGAAAAATTTACGCCGGACGGACGGACGACGGACGACAGACGACGGACGACGGACGCCGGACGCCAAGTGATGGCAAAAGCTCACCCTGGCATAGCCAGGTGAGCTAAAAATGAGAACACAAAAAGAAGGACGACCATAGACACAATGCATTTATATAATATGCAAACAGCACAAACATAACACGCAAGCTAAAGCACCTCGGAAAAAAGTATGTATTGAAAAAATTTAAAAAAAAGTAACAGTTGATGTTTTGTCATTTTCTCATAACGTGCTAGGCAGCCTGATCATGAAATTATTTTGAAAAAAAACTCTACTTCAGATAGAATTATAATGTTGAACAATTACTAAAACACATTAGTACATCAAGCTAATGCTTATACATGTACTTTTGTTTAAAATAGTTTTCCTGACATTTTTATACTTTATTTATACATACCTCGGGATAAAGGTGACCACGGTATGGCCTGGGCTAAAAAGTTAAACAGACAGTAAAAATACAACAACAAATGTACAATTTTTTGAAAATGGGACTTACTCGTAAAATATTCCTCTTAATTATCTTACCAGTGAATACATTACAAACAGAACAAATCGGATTTATTGATAATCTATAGAAGACAAAAATCAAAAGATAAAACAAATGGCGAGAAATAAATAAATGTATAGAATTTATAGAGGATTCTAAAATTAACCTCCTTGAATTATAGGCTGATATTCCAAGCTAATTCGAATAATTCATTATCATTGGCACCGACTCATTACAGCATGTGCTAGTTTCAAAATTAAGTATTTTTTATGAAAGTTAACAATCACAAATAACAGTCAATTACAATTTCAAATAACGATAAGGAAACATGAAACTTACTCTCTCTCTTTCCATCTTTTCCATCTCTTTTTGTTGAAAATCCTGAAGTTCAAATTAAAGAGTTTTCCAATTAATTCTAACTAGAGGCTCTCAGGGGCCTGAGGCTCACTTGGTCCAAGAGTGGCATAGACAGTACAAATGAATTCAATAATAACGGGTCCCATTTTCTAGTATGATAATATACCTCGATATAAATGGCCCAATGTATCAGAGCAGATGATCATTGTATGCATTTCCAGTAGGCTCCAATGTTATAAGTATGCTTTCCGTTGGCGACCATTTTGGATCTAATGTGAACTTAGGGGGCACATTTTTCAAGGTTGGCTATCAAAGCAGCATTATGACCAAGTTTGGTTCCAATAGGAAAGGTAGTTTTAGAGTAGATCTTTGGATGTGTTTTCCCATGGGGTCCAATGTGGGACTAAGTTCCCCCTGGCCGTCATGTTTGGATCGGAACTGACCAGAGATATTTTTCAAAGAAAGCTAATAAATCTTAGTTGTAACTAGGTTTGATTTCAACCAACCAAGTAGTTTCAGAGAAGGTCTTTGAATGTGCTTTCTAATCCGGTTCAATGTTGAATTGTTGCAGCCAACTTAGATTTGATAGGAACTTACTAGACACATCTTTCAAAGGGACCAATTAAGGACAGTTACGACCAAGTATGATTCCAATAGGCCGGGTAGTCTCAGAGGAAAAGATCCTTAAATTTGTTTTCCAATATGGTTCAACATTAAACTAGTATGTTCCCCGCTGGCGGCTATCTTTGATCTTATGGCTACTTGCCAGAGACTTTGTTCAAAGACGGCAAACTAAGGACACCAAGTATGGTTCCAAACTGCAAGGTTTTTACAGATAATATCTTTGAATGTGTTTTCCCATAGGGTCCAATATTAGACTATGTTCCCGCTGGTAGCCATCTTGGACGGAGTTGGCAACTTCGACATTGAGGATAAAATGTATTCTTAACATACTGACATTTTGCATTAAATTTTAATCTTAATCTAAAACCGTCTTTAAAATGTAAGGCCAAATGTATCAACTTACAAAACATTTCAAAATAAAGGACAATAACTTCATTATGGAGCTCCATTCAGATTATCTTCAACGTGTCTAGGTGGGTAGATCTTGATATGCTTAACATTTTGCAATTTTAAGCTGGCCTCTATCTGTCATAGTTTTTTTAAATAAATTATGAAAAAAATATTAAAATTCTGCGGAAAAGGACAATATTTCCAAGACGGGTTTCCGGATTATCTTCAAAATTGCAGGACGGGAAAAAGTGTTCATGCTATTTGTTTTTACCCTATGTTAGAATTTAATATCTGTAAAAGTTTTTAAGTTATTCGCCAAAATGGCAATTTACCCCCATGTTCTATTTTTAGTAACGGAAGCCATGTTGTTAGGTCTTCTGACTCCTCGAACATAATTTTCAATCTAGATAAGCTGATATTTATCTAGACAAAGTTTTGTTGAAATTGGCAAGATGGTTTCAAGGGAGAAGATTTTTTTAAAAAGAATTCAATAGCCAAGTAAAGGCTTTAGCCCGCATTTCCTTAAAGGCCAGGTGAGCTAAAAGGGAAGCTATGAAAATCCACGAGGAAAAATTTGTAAAAAAATTAATTGTCATTTTTTTCATTTAGGATTTGTGACATTTGTAAGTGGAAGTATATAATATGGAAATTTTTCATTTCATATCATATATCACCTTCGACAATTTGTCTAATATGGATGTCTCGGGATGATATGAGATATGATATGAAAAATGCAATATAAAATTGATCAATAATCTCTACTTAAAGGCACATATCTCCTTATATGTTATTGAAATTTGGTAACATTGTCATATAATCTCTGGATTGAATAGTATTTACCTATGACACCAAATGGACATCATAAATGAGAAGACAACCAAGCACCTGTATATATGACAAAAATCAGAGTTAAAGATGATCCACAAATTTTTGGAAAACATTTACTTAGTATCTACCGTTCGACCAATTTTAAAATATTTTTGGGAAATTTTGGATAGTTGTACTTGTAGTCAAGTAAAAAATATACTGGTTCAAACAACAGCATAGTCCTTTTGTAAGAAAATGTGTAATATGTTTGTAATAACTGTTTGAAATAATTTTTTAGAAATTTTTTGCACAAATGTAAAGAGCTAATTTTACAACTTACTCTAACTGGTGATGCATTTCCTCTGTCCTGTAAAAGAAATCATAGTTACAAATGGTGATTTAAGGTAGATCGACACTAATACATGGCGCATTCGATTGGCGCATTTGCGAAACACAGATCGGACACGGAATTGACTTGATTTTCAAGCCGGAACATTCCTTATTTGGCCTTTTCATTGTGACGTCAAAATAGATTGACATACATTTTCCCGCGAATTAGCTCCCTTCTCCGGTAAATATTGTCTATTTCGTAAACTATATAACATATCTCTTTTAATCGATCATTGACATAGATATTTTCAGTGTAACAGATAGCTCAAGTGTATATCTCTGAAATATCAAAATATATAAAAAATCTATCTGACATTTATTTTTATATGAAAGATAAACAATAAGCATGTTCTCACAGTTCCCTATATATTCTTTGTAAATATTGCTGAAAAATACTGAATTTGGTCCGATTTTCCAAGCCAGATAACAGGAAAAGATGATCAGGGACATATCATTTTAATTTTATTTTTGGAACATATATGTTAAGACCTACAAAATATCTTAAAAGAAAAAAAATCTGTCTGATATTTTTATTTCGATCGAACTACCTTAAATGAAGCATATGCTTATCAGACAGATGCATTTTGCATTTTGCTATGATTTAAGCAAAATTTATGCTCATAGACACCAAAAAGTATTGTTTAATTATCCCGGATTGGTTCACTGGCAGTTTGACAGATGCCGTGTATTTAACAGGAGACTTCAAGCGGTTTATGTCGAGTGTTATCACTTTTTTTATTTGATTTTTAATTGGTCTTCTGAATCCTCGAAAAATCCGGTTATTAAAATGGTGAAAATGGCGGGCGGGCGGCTGCCAAATGGGTACATCATTTGTCCGGAGCAAATCTCCTACAGTATTCGAGACAGGAAGTTTTTATTTTGCAAATCAATTGTACATATATCAAAGGTGTGCATGGTTCTTTGATTTTGATTTTTGATAATTTATGTCAAAAATGTCAGTTGTTGAACTTAGTCATTTTACTTCAAATTTTTAACAATAGGGTACCCCCTTTGTCCAGAGCAAATCTCCTACAGTATTTGAGACAGAAAATTTTTATTTTTGCAGATCAACTGTACATATATCAAAGGTGTGCATGGTACTTTGATTTTGATTTTTGGTAATTTATGTCAAAAATATCAGTTGTTGAACTTAGTCACTTCTATGTTAAATTTTTAACAATAGGGTACCCACTTTGTCCGGAGCAAATGTCCTACAGTATTTGAGACAGGAAGTTTTTATTTTGCAGATCATTTGTACCTGTATCAGAGGTGTGCACAGTACTTTTATTTTCCTTTTTGATTAAAATCCAAGTCGCTGAACTTTCAGAAATAGGATAGTTTAGAGGAAGGTTTAACACTGAAAATTATAAGTACATTAAATTTCACGTCTTCACGGATTTGACATAACCGGATTTGACTCAACCCCGGATTGACTCACTGATAGTGTGACGGGTGCCGCTAGCGGAGCAGGACATGCTTACCCTTCCGGAGCACCTGATGTCACTCCCGGTTTTCATGGGAGTTCACACTATGAGTGCCTTAGTTCTTAATGTTATCTTTTTATTTCCGTGCATTGTAGCTGTCTCACGTCCTTGTTTTGTCTTTGTTTTTATCTGTTACCGTTTCTGCCATGTCTTTGGACTTCGATTTTTGTAGTCATCGCTTCCCTTGTTCCTTCGGTATTCTACTGCCGTTGTTTCAAATATTCAGGGTCAATCCATGTGTAATATATACTGTCCATGTTAAAGAAAACCCGGTTTGCTGTCACATTGACAGCTTTCCTCTTGTTAGATCTGTTTTGTTTTTTGTTTTTTGTTTTTTTTTTTGTTATGAGAAATAAGAAGTCGTTTCATCATCCAAAGTCTTGTATTGTTATCCACTTGACAGAGTTCGCTGTAAGATGGGTCACACAGTGGATATATCGACATGCAAATTTTAGAAATTCCTAATATGTTTCTTATTCTTTTGATTTCTACTTTCTGCATAATTAATTCCCATTTGAATTCCGATTGTCAATATATTGTCGATTAAAATGTCTAGTATGTTAAAGATCCTCTTTATATTTGTGTTGATTGCTGACAAAGCATATTATTCATAGCCATCGAAAGACATTCAATTAACGTCTTAATTTTTTTTTTATAGAAAAAAAAATTTGATAACCAGATGTAATCGAGTTGTTAAAGTAAAGTAGACGTATTAGAAGTTAAAATATAAAGTTTTGACGTCAAAATAAAATTCAGGAATGGATGCTTTTAATTTTGTATAGATCCTTTGAGGTTTTGTTGAAAATGCATCCGAGTGACAGCACATGTAGAGTCTGTCTCCTCAAGATCCTTTTTTAAGTATAAAGATCATCTCCTAGAACTCATGGTGTCCAACATGTAACGCCGGTAGTCCAGTATAAGTTACGCCGAACATGCCCAATATTTTACACAAATTTCCAGTGACACATGTTAGGACTAGTAGACCTTTACTTTATACTGTTAAAGGTCCCGGAACTCCTCAAAACATAGTTGTCTCAATCATTCATGAAAACACCATGATCGATCGAGTAAACATGGAAATTTGAAGATTTCGTGATGAAAAATGAGTTATATAGTAGCATAATGGTAACCGTTAAAGATGCAACTCCAGGGTTTTGCCACGGACACGGTTTACTTCTTCACTTGATAATTTACTGTTTCATCTTTTTGGAAATGAATTGATATACAATGACTTACCCTATCATATTGTCGGTTTCTGTACATCTGTAACATAAAAATAAAGCAAAACATAATAAGGTTTGACGGAGTTATTATTGCAAAGTCTTCTGATTTAAGGAGAATTTTTATCTTTATTTTGATTTAGCCAAATTTTGGTGGTTCATCGTTTAATCTGCAGTTGTATTTATATATTTCATAATAAAATACTGTTTTCAGTATACATTTTATGCAACACTATACATGAATGAAGGTTGATGCCTGCTGGTCTGCATTTACTTTTCAAAAAGTACTTAATTGATTGGTTTTAAATGATTATCAAAAGCTACAAACGACATATGCTTTTCAACAAATATTTTAACTTTTTCGCAATAATTATGATGTCGCCAAAATACATATCACGAATTATAATTGATATAAGACTTTATAAGGTAAATAAAAAGAAATCGAGATTATTTCAGAATGCGAAAATAAAACAAAATAATTTTGAAGAAAGTCGCCATATTTACCACCTGCGAAAATAAGTATTTATAAGTACATTCCACACTACTTACCGCTCCATAGTCTCTCTGTGTTGTTTGATTAATTGTTGGATACTGTAATAGAATAACAAAAAAATCATTTTGACGAATTTGTTGTCATTATTTGCATAAAAAGATATAAAATATAAAGTTCTGAAGGTCGTGTAATTCCTGTTAAATTTGAAAACAAAAACAGATTTTGTCATCAAAACATGACGTTTCAGAATTTTGCTTTTTCGCAAAAAAAAAAAACCCAAAAAAACCGAAAAAACAAAAAACGCATCTTCAGTGTACTATTTCTTCATCCGTAAGGTTTTCAGTTTACCGGACGTTCACGCCCCCTTTCGGATGCCGTTTCAAAAATATATACCCATAAACCGGTTTAACCCTACCGCTAGCTCTTGCTAGTGCCGGTACCAAGTCCGGCTATCCCGAGTTCCTATCGTTGTCCATGTTTGTCTTTTGTCATTTTATTGTTTTTCTCGTGCGGTTCCTTGGTGGATTGTGGCATGTGATTGTGGTGCACGGCCATTGTAGGTGTTTCCTGTTATCTTTCTTATATTAATTAAGATAAATAAAATAGTTTTCAAGCCGAACTTTTATGTTATGTACCTATCAAATTCAAACACGATATGAGAATTTTATAAATTTTATGATATACCTCGATATTAATAAGAAAAAATAATTTTTTGACAATTGTGTGACAAAATTGATAAGATTATAAACACATATAGCATATACATTACATAAATCACATAATATATCACATAACATATATTATGTGATTATGTTATGTGATATATTATGTGATGTATGTAATGCATGTGCTATATGTGTTTGTAATGTATATAATGTATTGTTTTTCATGTATAGTCGATACAAATGCTCACTGAAGCTTGTCTTGTATGTTTGTGAATAATCGACTTGAAATAAAACTTTGAATTGAATTGAATTGAATGACTAAATACCGAAGTTACTGTAAATTTAAATTCTGCATATGCACATTTCGACAAGTGTCTCTTCAGTGCAGATAAAATCTAAACGTTTGGAAGACCATTAACTCAAAGATGTTTAAAAATGGATAGAGAACAAAAAACCAACATGATCTAATTATATAAATGCAAGGCCAAAATCAGCTAAGGACAGAGCTTTGCATGAGAGAGATACTCCTTAGGTGGATTTTTTTCTAGTTTTAATTTTTACTGTGAGTCTTTTTGCGTATTTATTTTTCAGCCATTCATCACACATAGGGGAGGGTTGGGATCCAAGAAAACGAGTTTAACCCCACCGCATTTTTTGCGCCTGCCCCAAGTCAGAGATATGTTGGTCATTGGCTTGTCCTTGTCTTCTTATAAAATTTTAGTTTCTTGATATTTGGGTTATTTGATGTGGTTTGTTTCCATTGATTTATTCACTTTTTTTACCTTTTTGGGACAATTTAGGGCTTGTTATATGGTGTGAGGTTCCTCACTGTGTTGAAGACCGTACTGTGACCCCTAATTGCTTTGTTTTATGTCGTTTTAACATGGATATGGAATGTTGTCTCCTTGACATTTACCCCATTTCCTTTCTTCTTCATATATAGAGTTTGACATTGGAATCAGTACAGTTTGGCGCGTCACGTAGCAGATATTTTAAAGTTTGTTCCCTTCGTTTTGACAGCATGACCACACAAACTACAGCAGTATCACTTTCTGAGAGGCATTATGAAACTAGATTTTTTTTCTCTAAATAATAAAATACCGAGGTTACTGTAAATTTTTGTTTCTGCATATGCACATTTCGACAACTTATGTCTTTTCTGTGCAGATAAATTCAAAACATTTGGAAGTCCATTAACCGTAATACGAATAAAAACTGACAGAGAACAAATAACCAATAAGATCTAAATATAAAAGTAAAATCAGCTAAGGACAGAGCTATGCGAGAGGGAGATACTCCTTAGTTTTTAACAAAATTATACCCCCACTCGATAGAGTGTGGGGTATACTGGATTCACCTTGTCCGTCCGTTCGTCCGTCCGTCCGTTCGTCCGAAAAAGTAAAAATGTGAATTTTTCGTCGCATTTTTCTCAGCATCTACAAGAGGGATTTATTTCAAAATTGGTAGGCAGCCTCTATATGGTTAGTTGTAAGGAACGTCATATTTTAGTACTGTCAGATGTGCACTTCCTGTTTGACGAAATCAGGAAATGTGGACTTAGTTACGAAATGTAGTGAAAACAAGAATTTTTCATCGCATTTTTCTCAGCTTCTACAAGAGGGATTGATTTCAAAATTGGTAAGCAGCCTCTATATGGTTAGTTGTAAGAAACGTCCTATTTTGAGTCCTGTCGGATGTGTACTTCCTGTTTGACGAAATGTGGACTTAGTTATAAAATGTAGTGAAAACAAAAATTTTTCATCACATTTTTCTCAGTTTCTACAAGAGGGATTGATTTCAAAAATTGGTATGCAGCCTCTATATGGTTAGTTGTAAGGAACGTCCTATTTTGAGTCCTGTCGGATGTGTACTTCCTGTCTTACGAAATGTGGACTTAGTTTCGGACTGTAGTGAAAACACGAATTTTTCGTCGCATTTTTCTCAGTTCTACAAGAGGGATTTATTTCAAAATTGGTATGCAGCCTCTATATGGTTAGTTGTAAAGAACGTCCTATTTTGAGTCTTGTCGGATGTATACTTCCTGTTTGACGAAATGTGGACTTTGTTACGAAATTATAGTCAAAACATGAATTTTTCGTCGCATTTTTCTCATCTTCTACAAAAGGGATTGATTTCAAAATTGGTATGCAGCCTCTATATGTTTAGTTGTAAGGAACGTCCTATTTTGAGTCCTGTCGTATGTGTACTTCCTGTTTGACAAAATGTGAACTTTGTTACAAACTGTAGTGAAAACATAAATTGTTCGTCACATTTTTCTCCGCTTCTACAAGAGGGATTGATTTCAAAATTCGTATGCAGCCTCTATATGATTAGTTATAAGGAACGTCCTATTATGAGTTATGTCAGATGCATACTACCTGTTTGAAGAAAATTGGACTTAATTACAAAATTTAGTGAAAACATGAATTTCTGATCAAGGGTTCAATGAGTGGGGGTATACCTGGTTGCCATTCAGCGACAGCTCTTGTTTTATAATATTTAGATATTGCGAGTTTCAAAATAAAATCGGTTTTCGGGCCAGCACTGAAGTACTAGCTACTGGGTTGATATATACCCTCGGGAACTATCAGTCCACAAGCAGAGGCATCGGTCCGGTTTTAAAAAATAATAAAATACCGAACTTACTGTAAATTTTTTATTATGCATATACGCATTTCGACAACTTATCTCTCTTCAGTGCAGATAAATTCAAAACATTTGGAAGTCCATAAACCGGAATAAGAGTAAAAACTGACAGAGAACGAATACGCAATAAGATCTTAATATAAATTTAAAAAGTAGTCATGATCTGTAAAGCTTGATCCGACCGCTGTAACGTCGAACTGTCTGATTTTGAATAAATAGAATAAAACATTTGAGTGTTTTGATGAAGATGTCTGGACAATGTTTGTAAGAGCACTTTGCCAGTTTAAGTGATGTGATGACCATGAAAGACATGGATGTAGCGACATCTCACAATGAATTCGGCATTCAAACCGGTGATAGTGGCTGTCCAGAACTTACAATGAGGTAAGCTCAAAGCTCGTTGCTGAAGGCTGGTGATTTTAAGATGAAGAACAATAATAAAAGCGTTGCTTCATTGCTTGGTTCCGTGTATTTGCAGAGACTTTGTCTAATATGCATTTACTCCATATCCTGTCATTGTTTTCGAAATGTATCGGCTTATTTTGACATCATGTGCTGACGGACTTTCACATTTTGTTACAATAAACAGTATTTTTAGCAAAGGAAGAGCAATAGATAATCATCTTTTCACGCATGGTTGAAACTGAGTGAAGCCAATAAATTATGATCAAAAACTTGACAATGGGTTTTGATAAACAAAGCAAAATTATTACTTACACGTCGACTGGCGTCTTGTGTTTGATATCCCTGTAAAAAATAATTCAATTTAATCTTACGATCATTAAGTAAATAAATTACAAAATACCGAAGTTACTGTGTTTTTGCAAATGCACATTTCGACAACTTATGTATATTCATTGCAGATCAAATCAAAACATGTGGAAATCCATAAGCCGAAATATGAGTAAAAGCTGATAGAGAAAAAATTACCAATAGAATCTAAAATGAAAAGCCAATATAGTAAGTGTTTAAACCTAATTGAGACAATTTCTTTAATTGATGTTAATCATGTAGTCATACCATCCATTAAATGTTCATGGTTTTCCATTTTTTCTAAATGTCTTGGTTCTACATTGTAAGTACTAGGAACTGATCTCTACACATGAATTATCCAATTTGTAGTATACCGACCCAGCACTCCAGTACTTTGGTGTTGGTCCGAATAACCAATTTTATATGAAAAACATTATAGTTAATAACAAAATTCCGAAATTACTGTAAATTAAGTTTCTGCATACGCCCATTTCGACATTTTATGTATCTTCATTATATAAGGTAGACATTTCCATCCATTCCTTTGTAAATTTGAAGCCATAATAGAGTCTCCAAACTAATAAATGTTTGAAAACAACAAAATTACTAATGGTTGCTCCTAAAATACTTTCATATGCAGAAAATAAATTCACAGTAACATCGGTACTTAGTTATTTATACTACTAATATTACCCTATCGGCAAATCGTTCATCCCTAAAATCTGATCTTCCATAACTCGGCTGAAATATAAAAAAAAGTATATGTTTCAGTGGTGAAGTGAAATAGCTGTATGAAGGAAGTTTTGAAATAGATTTGTGATCCTTAGTGCAACAGTGGTTCACCAGCAGAGTAGGCTCCTTAATTATAAGCTAGACGGCAGTTTAGACTCGAGCACTCCTTGACCCTTCATCTTTCTAAATTACGTTTTGTCTTATTATTTCCTTAGTAGTTAGTAGTCTACCTGTGTTGGGTTTTATTTGTATGTTTATTATGATATAGGGAAACGGGATAAAGAAAGGGGAGTTTTTGGTACCCATAAACCGGTTTAACCTTACCACTAGCTGTTGCTAGTGTCGGTACCAAGTACGGCTATCCAGAGTTCCTATCGTTGTCTACGTTAGTGTTTTCTCTTTTTATTGTTTTTCTTGTGCAGTTCCTTGGTGGATTGTGGCATGTGATTGTAATTTTCGGCCATTGTAAGTGTTTCCTGTTATCGTCTCCTCGTTAATATAAAGGAATACCAAAACAACACAGGCTTTATAGATAAGCTCGATGTTAAAATTCATACATTTTCGGGCACATTTTAACTACATTTTGCCCATAACCTTTCAAAAAAGTAATTATGAAAAAATTAACAAAAACATATGATTTCAGCATGAAATCTGTACTTACAATTTTGTTGAAATACTCTTTGCTTGCTCAGTTTGGACTGTAGTTTGATTAAAACGCTGTACATATAGAATAGCAGTGTTAAATGCTTTATGCATATTTTATTTGAACAGGTTTAACCCATCATTACAATCACATGTCACTCTTAGTTTCACGGGAGTTCACACTATGAGTGCTTTGGATTTGAATGTTGTGTCCGTGTTTTTTTTTTATTTCTGTGCTTTGTAGCTGTCTAACGTCAATGTTTCCTGTGTTCTCGTTTTGGCCATGTCTTTGGACTTCAATTTTTTTGTAAATACCACTTCCATGTTCCTTTGGCATTCTAAAGCCGTTGTTTTGTTTGAAATGCCTGTACCAAGTCAGTACCATTGCGGTCGACAATTTTTTCTGGTGGTTTCATCCTGCCTTGACTTTCTGCCCAATGTACTTTGGCTCCTGGCAACTCTGCTCAGTAATTTTGTTATTACCCACCATTTAAAATATAATTTCTATTGATATTGCATTACAAGACTGATTAATGGCTTAATAGCTAATAGAGTTTTACCCTGTCTGTCTGTGGTCCACTCGGGTAGCTGTTATATCCCTGCGAATATGATAAGATGTGGATTAATATGATACGTTTTCTGATACATTAAAACCCCTGTTTCCAAGATTGTTTTTTCATAAGAAATATTTTACACAATTGTGTACATGTAGACGATTGTATTACTTAATCAAGTAGGTACTCCAATAGAAAAACTGAAAGTTCAAGTGAAAAAAACTTAACGGTGCGAACAAATTAATCTTTTAAAAGGTTGATGATCTTCTAGTAACATAAAATCGAATGATATGATGATAGAAATTAGCTGTTAATAAGAAAAAAATCTAATTTTTTTAGAAAATGAAAACTAATGCAACAAAACGTTTATTTTTGTGTTTTTTTTTTCAAGACTTGTGCTATTCGTAGAGTACTCATCAAAAATTATTTAATCCAAAATACACATACCCTTTCTGGTGATCTGTTTAGATGGTCACGTCTGTCCATCATCTGAAACAAAAACATATGGATGACAATAGGGTATTTAAGTCTCGTCATGTGACACCGAGAGTTCACGATCGATTAAAATGTGAAAACCTGTCCCGCCAAAACATGACTTTTGAACATTGAGACGTCCTAAAATTGTTTGAATAACAAAATACCGAAGTCGCGTATATTGAAACGTCGCGTATTTTTTTTTAAAAAGCTACTTTCTTGGTACAATTTATGAACCCGGAAATTTAAAAATTGAACGAGACTTACTGACCTTATTTAAACATGATTTGGCGTAAAGTAAAAATGTCAATCGAAGATGAAAGATGAAGAAGGGCAATTGTAAAGAAATTGACCAATAATAGAAAAAAGGAAAATACCGAATTCAACGTAATGTTTACCCTTGTAGATGGTCATTTCGACAACTTATGTCTCTGGGGGAAGAAATAAAACTATTGAAAAACCTACAGATTGTGTTTAACACATGACACAGATGAAAGATGATGGAAATAATACTTGGAAGTGAATGCACAAACTTTAAAAGATTCATCTCTTCCACTCAGAACTCACAGATGATTCAAAACACCAGAGAAAGGAACACTTTATATGTAATATATGGATCAGAAACATACTATATATATAGTGGACTATAATCATTCTTTTTAATGGATTCATTCATGCATGAAATGTAGGTCACAGTCAGAATCGGAAGCATGCTTTGTTGTTGTCTTCCCAAAATGCATCAGACATTCCAATATGGTTGATGTGGGACATGTCAGTAAGTGAGAATGGATTTTAGCCATTCTACCTTACCAAGTCGCTGATGCGTAAAATATTGGTCAGAGTCAGCATCCTAAGCATGCATTGCTGTTGTCATCCTCAAATGCATCATACATACCAATATGATTGATGTGGGACATGTCAGTAAGCGGGAATAGACTTTGACCATTCTACCTAAACAAGTGGCTCATGCGCACAATATAGGACAGATTCGGCATCCGAAGCATGCATTGTTGTTGTCATTCCAAATGCATCATGCATACCAGTATGGTTTTAGAGGGGCATGTCAGAAAACAGGAATGGACTTTAACCATTCTTCCTAATCGGACGCCGACGCTCGGGGTATCACATAAGCCCCCCCCCCCCCACTTCGTGAGGTGAGCTAAAAATTCGTTTAGACGTCTTTATCTATAAATTTAACAATATACTTTAATATTTAAAAATACAAAAATACCGAAGTTGCAGAAAAAACAGTAAATTTCGTTATGCTGTACACGTGTTTCAAGGAGTAACCTCTCATCAGCAGCATTAAAATCAAATAAAATGGAAAGCAATAATCCAAAAGTAGTAAAAAAAAAAAGTACTCATTACCAAACAACATCGAAATAGGAGGCCAAATCCAGTACCAAGGACATCTAAAAAAAAGAGACATACAGGCGACACATTTCTAAGAATATCTAAACTTTCACCACTGTCTTACATGCATCTTTATAACGTAAATACGACTGAGCTGCTTTTACATTTCGAGGAAATTTTAAGAAGCTCATATTGAAGTATGAAAATACCACAGTTTCTATAAATTTACTTTTTGGCAGATGTTTGGCATTTTGTTGCATTTGAATAAATTCTTCAGAATTTGGAAGGGCACTGGGAAATGTATTTTTGATTTATATAAAATCATCATTGATTTAGAAAATGCAAAAAAAAAATTCTTGAAAGCTAGAACAATACGAAAAGTGTTTTGCAGCTATCCCGCGTTCCTTTCGTTTTACAAGTCTGTCTTCTGTTTTTAATTTGTGACTTCTAGTGCAGTTCTCTTGTAAATTTTTGTTATTGTAATTTTCTGCCATTGCAAGTATTTACTGCTCTTCTTTCTTTATAAATATACAAATAATTTGATACATACCCTTTCTGGTGATCTGTTTTGATAGTCACGTCTGTCCATCATCTAAAAACAATAAATGAATAAGGACTTGAACAAGATATTGAATCTAATAAAAATGGACAAAAAATCACACCATTTCATGAATCAGACCAAACGTAAAGAATGACACAGTAAAACATACAAAATACATGGATGTTGCGTTGTTCGACATTAACCATTCTGAATTCCCGTACCAAGTCACGTTCATAACGGTTAGTTTTGCATCTACTTTGTCTTTTTTTCCTTTTGACTTCGGCCATTGACAATTGTGTTCGGTAATTTTGTTATTACCATCATTTGAGGAAACGGGTATGAAGGCCCTATGATGATTTCAAGATACAGTAACTTCGGTATTTTGTTATATAGTACAACAATAAAAGCGTTGGTTTTACTGTGTTCTCTTATGTGTATTAACATCATATCCTCTTTTATTTTTTTTTAACAGGATAAAACAAAGGAAAATGGAAAGGGGAATTAGTTGCGAGCGAAAAATTAGAACCGCAGGCAAAGTAATGAAAGAAACATGGTGTTTTCAACAAAACAATTATTCCTTTCATGCATAGTGAAATAGTTAAACATTTAATCCATGAATACGTTTTTATTCATTAGATAAACCATGTGCAACTATCTAAAGGAAATTAGAAACAAAACTTTCCCCTTACACTGGCATGCACATTTGAATATTTAATACATTTAAGCTTCTTTATTTCCGAATTTCATCATTAATGATTGAAGCGAAACGTGTAGAATATTGAGTACAGCAGCAGTCAGAATTAGAATCCAGCAAGTATGAAAATTTATCCAACAATATTGCATGAACACACAAATTTCAGATTGCATCGTTTGATTTATTAAATATACAAAATGATGCAATGTACCTACGCAGCTGAACATATAAATCAATCGCATATTAATGTTTATACCGTAAGATCCAGATGTAGAGTGTTACGAAACAAAAGTTTTTTATCATTCGTATTTTCATACCTTCAGAATTTCTATTGCCGTCACTACGACATCATAGAAAGATAATGAACTATTGGTTTTACAAATGAGAAGACATTTTCATCCGGATTTACGTCTTTCCGGATTTGACATTGCCGATTATTGTATTGCCCTCGATAATCCCACTGACAGTGTGACAGTTGCTGCATACAGAGCATGACAACCTCCCTTCCGGAGCACCTCTTATCACTCTGTTTTTTAGAGTTCACAATGTTAGTGCTTTAGTCTTGTGTGTTAAATTTGGTATTTTACTTCCATTGTTTCCTCTGTCCTTCAATGGAAACTCAGACTAGATTTTCTTTTACCTATTATTGAGTAATATTCTTATGTATTTTTGTTACTGATACATTTTTGAATGTAATATGTATAAATGCATACAAATTCAAGTTTGTAAAAAGATGGATCTTAAGACCCTCCGGTTTCTATGACGCTTAATCAAATGTTGATCGGATTAGACCTGTCATCTCAGTTGTTTCTATTTTGAGATTCAGCTTTATCTCAGAAATTCCTGCTACCCTAATCTAATTCTGAGAGTAAAATTACTGTATATCGTGTTATTGAACTTACTCTATCTGGCGACCTTCTGTACGGGTCTTCTCTTCTGTCATATTGCTAAGATAAAATAATTATAATAAATTAGTTATACCATAAAAAAGAAACTACGAATATCAATTACTTTAGCAGCTAAAATGTTGACATATTTGAGAAGTAAATATATTTTGACAAATAGGGGTAATGGCAAAATTACCGAACAGAGTTGTCAAGATGCAAAGTCCATGAGACAAAAAGACAAACTAGGTTGAAACCACCGGAAAATCGTCGACCGCAATGGTCCCAACCTTGCACAGGCATTTCAGAAGAAATGGTGAGCAAAATCGCTTTTAAAACCTCTCATTCCTTTGCGGCAGTGTCCGGTATCAATTAACTATTTTTTAAGAGATTGATTAGCTCACAACTCTTAAACTTCACTTGTTTGTTTGTTTTAGTCATTTTCATGAATAAATTGTATGCTTCTAAGTAATACAGATGATTTTAGTTCCTTTTCTCATGAATGCTTAGAAAGAGTCGATGCAACGCCTTGCTGATTAAAAGAGTTATTTCCCTTAACGAAGGTCTACAACCTTAAATTGCATATATGGGGTATATAACTGGAGCAACAGTATTAATTATAAAATGTTGAATAGTTATTTAAGGTAGAATGAAATATATACTCATAACACTTATTTGTGAAAAACGAGCCAGATTCGGCGAAGGTTCGATTTTCAAATGCGAACATTTTTTCTGAGCCTTTTTATTGTGAAATCATAATTTCTAGACACTATATTATGCCAAATTTTCCACAAATTCAATGACTTACAAAAAAAATCTGGCCTATTAGACTTTTTCAAGAAAAACTATATCCATATGTAAGACAGATATTCAAAGTTACGATAGACATAAGGATGGCTCGCAAATAAAAAATTGTTTACATCATAAGAATAGTGTGAATATATCATGGGAAAACAGAATAAAAAATAATATGGCCACGCTCATCTGTTTCTTTTCACATATGCAATATTACAATTATAAATCCTTAACATATGAAGAACTACGCAGACTAGGTTTCAAAACACAAAACAATTCGGCAACCATTCAGTGTTGATAAACGTTCATTTTTTTGGAACAACATATTTATGTACAAAAGGGAACAACATATATATGTACAAAAGGTTGCATTGTTAAAATGCAATTTGTTGTTACTAATCAAGTTTGGAAGAAATTCCAAAGTTGAAAGAGGCACACAGGCCCTAGTTGCTTTTGTAAGATTTGATTGAGTATGCTCTCTAGGCAGTTATAAGATGCAACGTCTTCAATGCATTACAAGACCATCAACTGCACATTGCTTCATAATAACTTTTGTAGCAAAGTTAAAATCAATATACTCAAAATAAAGCAGTGTTAATAGAAATCAATTAGACTATAGCAATACACAAAATATTGTAAAGAAAAAACTTTTTTCTAGCTATGCTCTAAGTTTT
>MJUU01056516.1:20791-38000 GCA_002080025.1 Modiolus philippinarum
GACTTCAAGATGAAGAACAACAATAAAAGCGTTGTTCCATTGCTTATTATTACCATGTATTTGTAAAGACTTTGTCTCATTTGCATTTACTACATATCCCTTCATTGTTAGTTTTAGATTGGAGTTTGTCTCTCCTGCAATGTGGAGTCCGTATAAAAAGATTCCCCGTGAGAGAGATGTATGCTCTATATACATTTCAGTTATAATGTACTTGTTCTTGAGAGAATCTCTAATATGTATACGCTATCACACTTTCACATTTTGGCTTTTCTTATTTTTTGTAATCTAAAATTGTTATTCGGACCACCTGTTTACTGTGCCCACTTACCGTGATTTTATTATGCCAAGTTTTCTTTCAATTGGCTCGATGAGTGCCCTGTGGTTGTTTAAATGTTTCGATCGTCTTCTATCATCTTTTCGTCGGGCAATGGATGACAGCGATTGTAAGATCACTTTGCCAGTTAAGTTTATGTTTGTTGACGACCCCGCATCCATGGATCATTAGGTAAAAAAATGGATGTAGCGTTGCTCGACAATTAGCAATGAATTCCGCTCAAACCGGTGCTAGGGGCCGTCTTGAACTTGCTATGAGGTATGAGTAAAACTCTTTGTTGAAGGCCTCATGGTGACTTCAAGATGAAGAACAACAATAAAAGCGTTTTTCCATTGCTTATTATTACCATGTATTTGTAGAGACTTTGTCTCATTTGCATTTACTCCATATCCCTTCATTGTTAATTCAATTCAAAGTGATTTTTTGTCAGAAAATTGAAAAAGAAGTAATTTAAGCCAAAAAAATTGATAGGTTACCATTGTAATTTTTGAGAAACATCTGTTTCAAAAAAATGCGTAAAATAGGTTTAATATGAGGAATGTTTATCCAATAATGAATGTGACGAAGTAAAACAATTGAATTAAATTTTGTCAGAATGCCTCAAAAGGTGTATAAAAGGAAATTATGGAAAAAATAAGTGGTCATCGGGCAAAAAAGTTATTAAGCTTTAAATGGATAAAACTAGAGAAGTCCGGAAATCTGACGGAAATACATAAATATGACCAGCGAATATCCGTAAGCGAAATCACATCCGAATCTATCGTATTCATAGGTTATACTAGAATCAATTTTGTATCCATTTGTTATTTGATCACTATTATTTGTTCTGTTCATCTTAATCTGCACTAAGGATAAATAGTCTGACTGGGATAATTTCATAGCCATTCTTTGTTGTATACTCGAAACTTAATGCTATGGGAAACGAAGTGTAAGCAGCTTTTTTACCTAGGGTGATGCTTTTTTGCATTTGCATCTTCAGTGTAATTTTTCCAACTCTAGCACAAAAAAATATTTCTTTGCTGGGGAGGGTTTACTTAGGCATTACAAACTAAATATGAGATATTTACATCGAGGTTTCTTTCCCTAATTTCTAACATCTTGTAGTTTTTGTTTTTTCCAATCGTGTTCCAATGGTAATACACTATTTTTTTATTTACTACTATTCAGGTTAATTGTTATCTTTTTTAAAAACAAAACAAAAAGAGTAGAAAAATATAATCAAGCCATGATAAAAATGCTACACAATCAGAAGCAAGAAATATAATGATGACACGATGTAACCGAAATGAAAAGTAGCATAAGCAAACAATTAGAAATGCTAACCAAATAAAAAGCAAAAAGATCGGAAACTTTTACCCTGTTTGTATATCGATCGTCATGGTAACTATCATTATAATTTCTATAATATCCAGCCTGAAAGACACATATCTTACATTTATCTCTACATCAGAAACACAATATTATGCAAGATAATTTTGTTTCTATTGTAAATTGAAAGTAGAGAGAAGCCCTTAAAGAAAACTGATGATATGAAGCTTCATTAATTGGTTCTTACACTTATTTTGTAGTATTTAAACTATAACATTTACAGAATTTGGAATCTAAATCAATTTAATTCATACTAACAGTACTAAGAATATTTTAATTTTCATACCATCAGTTATTTTATAACAGTACTTGACATGGGAAATTGAAACAATACACTTTGGTCAGAGAGTATTGTTATGCTCTACAAAAAACTCCCTCTGATGTTAATATATGAAAAAAATATAAATACACCGGCAAAGAATACCGAAGCAAGAAAGGTTAAAAAGGATAATTTTTATATTCAAGAAGAGGAAAGATCAGGATGTCATTTATTATTTCAAGAATATCCGACTTCTATGGAATAAAGAAATGAAAGAATTAGGCGATGTTTTCTCTGACCTCTTGCTTTTTTTAATGTTATCTATTATATGCCACAGGTTTTAGGTGGTTGGATATAAAATTTTATATGGCACCATCCGTTACAATATCTTTAATTCCTTTAACTTGTTGCTGTTCCTATCATTGCTAGATGTTACCATTATAGACAGACTGCAACAGGCACGATGGAAAAATCCTCTCTGTGCATCGTCTCATGATGCATGTTGCATTCTGTTCTCTATGTGAACTCGTTGTTATCTAATTGGACCGGGTATGTTTATTACTATTAGTCAATTTTTCATAGTATGAAGTGCATCTGTGGTAGACGTGCATATATATGCTTTTATTTATTAATTTATTATTATTATTATTATTACTATTATTATTAATCGTTATTTATTGTCTATACCGTTTTCTATAATATTGTACTTGTACCAATCATAAATGTTTGATGTATCATGATCTTCTGGGGCCCTAATTTGGTAATAAAATATTCTGATTCTGATTCCTTCTATGGGTGAAAATGTTTAATAATAAAAGAGGGAATTAAAGGAACCATCTACAATCATGGATGAAAATTACAACTACATGCTACAATTTGCCAAGGACAAACACATGAAAAACACAAATAAGACAAAACAAAAACGTAAACAACGGTTGGGACAGCCAGTCTTGCTACCTGCACTGGCAAAAACCCGCGGTAGGGTCAAATATGATTCTGAAAAATCTTAAACCTTTATTGCAACATCATGATGACGAAAAACTAAAGATGTTGTTGAAGGTCTCGTTGTGACATCAAGATGAAAAACAACAATAAAAATGATTTTCCTTCATGTTCTATCATGTATTTGTAGAGACTTTGTATCATGCGCATTTTCTCTGTATCCCTTTATTGTTTTTCTAAACAAATCCCTTACTAACAGTTTTTCGGACAGTTATTTTGCTCTACAAAAACACCGTTTAAACTGCATAATCGCCAATAACGAATCAACTGTGAAATGTACACTCTTTACACTAGAAAATTACGTAAATTGCTGCATAGAAAGGGAAAGTTCACAATTTGGAGTTTAAACCTTCCCTAAGATTAAAAAAATGTCCAATTCTCAGCCAATGTACAACAATAACATTTAACTACGAAGCAGAAGTAAAAGTATGAGTAATCTCTTTGATTTAAAGCTCATTTGGATAGATGTGATGTAAATAGTCCTTAAATTGTGGATTCTTAACAAGTATACGACGTCTATGTACCCGAAGCTATTATAAAAGGATTGAGCTGAAATTTGTATTCTCAGTGAAAATTCTTCGCTTTATACGAATAAATAAATAGGTTAGCTAAAAGTGGATTACATTTTTCTCTGTTGGAATCCCCAAAATCATCCAATGATGATAAATATAATACTCACGACAAACAGGGACAAGAAAGAAACTGAGCAATTTATGCACATGTTAAGAGGACAAAGCGATTACATAGATATATACAACTTACTCTGTCTGTATATGGTCCATCTTGTCTGTAATCATTGCCTCCCTGTAAATATCAGTACATTCATCATTACAATGAAAAGATAACAGGAATCAATTACAATGACCAAAAATTACAAAACGGGCCAACAAAAATGCATATAACGAACAAAGACAACGTAATCAGCGTCTAAAACTGGGGACAGCTGGAGCGTGTACTGGCACAAGCAAACTACGGCGGGTGGGATAAACCGGTTTTAGAGTGCCCAAACCTCTATCCCATTTCCATATAGTGTTAAACATACATATAAAACCCAATACAGGCAGGACCACATCTTGAAAAAGAAGTAATGGGACAAAACGTAATTTGGAAAAATTTGTCAAATTTACTTAATCGGCATATACATTATACTTTTTTTTTGTTTCAAATTGTGAATTAAGCAACAAAATGCCGAAATCATTGATTACTTGTACATACAACATGTATTTTATTATAATTCTCTATGATAAGTAAAGTTCAAACCGGTTCTGATCCGTTAGATAATTTTTCATATTCAACGTATGTTGAACAAAGCCCCGTGCTTTTTCCCGCCAAATCTAATTAAAATACAATTCTCGGTGGTTACACCACTTTATCCCGATTATTACTGTATATTTTGCCACTCTTGATAGTTAAATTTCAGTCTTCATTTTTTCTTTTCTATGGAGTCCTCATGTTTTGTCTTTGATATTGCCATTGTCTTTGGATTGTTCCTTTTAGACTGTAGGTCCAGTTCTTACTTACTTTATTTTATTTAAATGCTCGACAAGCCTCGTATAAAGCTTTTAATTCAAACTATCTCTAGTGGATAAAATGTGGTAATGAACGGGATCTTGTGGTGTAATCTACATGTATATAACACACAGAAGACCTACAGAACAAAATACATAAATGCATTATCCTTTCCTTTCGTAAAATATTATTGGAATTTTTTTGCTCATTGACCATAACAATTTCCCACGTCTTTACTTATGAATTAGTCTCGTAGTACAGCACAAATTTTGACCTGTCTTTTACTGATTATAATGGTTTAGTCGTTTTGTCGTTGATAATGTTGTCGTTGAGTGAGACTTTCTGCTCGTGATAGATGCACATGGAGCTGGGTCATTCAGTGTTTAAACCCCTTTAACATATTGACTCCATAAGAGATGCTAACTTTACAAATACAGTACATACCCTTTCCTGGTTTAGAGGTAATCTCATATCATCTCTAGGCTGTAATCAAGATAATAGACTTTTAAGTAAACTTTACAAAAAAGTAATAAATATAACAATTAAAGCTACATCTGTATTTTGAATTAAAACACGGTCCCCATTTTAACTCGGGTTTGAATTATTTTTGCAAATATTTTAACCCAAGCTTCAACAAGGGATGTGGTTTACAAAAGGTTCGAAAGTTTATGTTAAACTGATGACAATAACATATTTAGTGGGCATGATTTATTTCGATTGTAATATGAAAATTTCACAGGCACTTGTCTGTATTTATTTTGGGTTACTATCCACATTTACCCACTGAAATATATGATAAGTAACCCTAAATAAATGCAGACAAGTACCTGTGGAAAATTTTTATACTTTGAAATAGAAGCAGACTGTTCGTCAGCCTATGTTCGGCAATTTTAGTTGGATTTGATGAAAAATTTTGATGGAAAACACAAAAAAGAACAATACAACTTACACTCGGTTTCAACACACCAATAATTTCAAAATTCATTAAGTGCTTATAAAAAAGTGCTTAGGGCGATCTTAAACTTACTATGAGGTATGAGCAAAGCTATTGGGCCCATTATTGAAGGTCTCATGTCGACTTCAAAATGGAGAACAACAATAAAAGCATTGTCCATCGCTTCTTTTCATGCATTTGTATAGATTTGTCTCATGTGCATTTACTCCATATCCTTTCATTGTCAATTCTGTTAGACATTCAGATTTTTATTTGAAACCTCATATGTTTTTTTTTGTTTTTTGTTTTGTTTTTTGGTTTTTTTTTTTTGCTGATATGCAACTTAAGTCATGTTCATAAAAGTTTTGAAATTGAACGAGACTTACAGGACCTAATCGCGTAGATTTGACCGGTATGTCTACTGACTAACAATAAAATACATTTTCAATGTATAACAAGACAACACATTGCTTTGTAATTTCTTTTAAAGCAGAATGAAATCAAACACACACACAAAAAAAAATTATACAAAAATTAATTAAAATACAGCAATACACAAAATATTGCACAGAACATGCTTTTCTGTAGTTATGTAATAAGCTTTAAGCAAAATCACATCTGAATCTATCTAATTCATAGGTGAAATTGGTATCATGTTTGTGTCTGAGATCTTTATTTTAGGAAAGGATATGGAATAAATGAACAGGAGACAGTAACATATATGTTAATTGCAACTGCAACTAAATATAATGAGCTGAGGATAAATACCCTGACTGGGATGTTTTTAATACCAGTACTTTGTTGTATTCTCGAAAAACTTAACGTTAAGGGGACCATTTTGTAACCAACCTCTTGTCCTCGGATGATGCCTTTAGAGTTTGCATCTTGGGATTTTTTATTTCAGTTCTAGCATACGAAAACAATTCGAGGGGAGGGTTTAATTCGGCTAACAAACTGATAATGAGATATTTACAGTGAGTATTCTTTTCATTTTTCTATCATCTTGTAGTTTTTGTTCTAAATGTATTTATATTTTCTTCTTAATGAGCCAGCGCTTGCAAAATGGTAAATCACTATTCTTCTTGATTACTTCTTCTCAAGCTAATTGTTACTTTTGTTCAAAATAGCCAAAAAGTTTCATAAAACAAACCATATGAATGTACATATATATATATTCCAGATATGACAAAAATGCGACATATTCGGGAACAATAGATGCACTGGTGACACGCTATATATTCGAAATGAATGTAGCAAAAGCAATAAATGAAAAAGGCTAACCAGTTAAAAAGCAAGTAAAAAAACGGTTTTTTACCAAGTTTGTATATCGACGATCATGATAACTATCATTATAGTTTCTATAATATCCAACCTGAAACAAGCATATCTTACATTTATCTCTACATCAGAAACAAAATCTAAGGCAAGATAATTTTGATTCTATTGTAAATTGTAAGTAAAGAGAAACTCTTATAGAAACCTGATCATTTGAAGTTTGATTAATTTGTTCTTACACATATTTTGTAGTATTTAAAGTATAACGTTTAAGATTTGTTTATAAGTTGTTGGCATTTACAGAATTTAGAATCTAAATCAATTTAATTTATACTAAATGTACTTTGATTTTCAGTTCTTCCTTAGTATTTGTTATTAGAAATTGAAAAAATACACTTTAGTCATTAATCATCGGTTTATTATACTCTGGTGTTTATTTATCATAAAATTATTACAGAAGAATAGTAGTTAGTTTATATGCAAGCAGAGGAAAGATTGGGATGATCATGTCTTTTATGATTTGAAGAATATCCGACTTCTCTGGAATAGAGTAATGAAAGAATAAGAAAAAGTATTCCAGAAAAAAATTAAAACATTATTCTCAATAATCCAAAAACTTCAATGCAACATCATGATGACGAAAGACTAAAGATGTGATACACCAACAAACAACCCAAACATTACCAATATAACACTCAAAACATACACTCACATTGTGTTCTCTCAAAAACCGAAACCGGCATCAGATGCTTCTAAAGGATATGCATTTCTTGCTCCGTTATGCTGTTAGTGAGTCACTGCAGGCCCAAGTCAAAATCGCCAATGTAAGAATCTTACTGAAAACGTCCGTTTTCATTTGTGAAAGACATACAATGGGTTTCCTTTGTTTGAATTCTAGTGCTGCTGATGAGGAATTAATTTCCGAAATGGCCATACCGCTCATTAAAATTATTGCAGTTGGAGTTAACATATGTGTTATGGTCTCATGTTCATTTACTCCATATCCTTTCGTAAAATATACAAGGTAAATCAACCTGGCAAATACTTTAAAAGAGCAAACCAAACAAACGAGACATCAATAAACCAGAAAAAGACATATGCAACAATCAAATTAAACTCTCATAGAACCGAAAGTGTGTCAGATGATCCGAGGGTAGAATGACAAGAAAAGCAGACACACGAAACATCATCATCGAATTAGAAATTAACAAACGCAACACTCAAAACTATAGCACTATGAATCATCTCTCATTATTACCGAGAGTGCATCAAGTGCACCGTAAGGGTAAACATATTCTGGTCTGTATACAGAATCCGTCATACTCTCATTGAGTCAATCCAGGGCAAAATCAAAATCAGCAAATACGTCTAAAAGTCGTCCACTTTCAATTTTGATACCGATATTTTTCATGGTATCATTGTGATGGTCCCGTCTTACTGGATGTAGGCAAAAAGACTATTATTTGTAGATATTGAAAGAAAGAATACGGAGTAAATTTTCATGAGACCAAGTCTCTACACCATAACTGAAACATATGGAGAATACACATCTCTCGTAATGGGAATCTTTTTATGGACCCATACTGCCTTTGTCAAATGTGCATTTACTAGTAGGGCTATTAAGACTAGAGTTTGTCTCTCCTGCAGTGTGGAGTCCATAAAAAGATTCCCCGTCTGAGAGGTGTATGCTCTCTATGTATTTTAGTTATGGTTTACTTGTTCGTGAGATAATTTCTCGCATGGATATACTTTCAAATTTTGGATTTGTAAATTTTATAATTTGACCACCTGTTCATAATGCCCACATCTCATTATCTTATATTGCTTAAGTCTTCTTTTGACTTGATGAGTGCCCGATTTTTGTCTATATGCTTTAATTATCCACTAGCTTAAGACACTAGTGCTGTTGTCGGGCAACGGATGACAGTGATTGTAAGAACGCTTTGCCAGTTTAATTCACGATTCGTCAGCCATAGGATAAATAAAGACATGCTTTGCGGAGTCCGTAAGAAGAATCCTCTTGAGAGAGATGTGTTCCCGCTCAATATACATTTTAGTTATGGTGTACTTGTTCGAGAGAAACTTTATTCTTAGAATTAACTTATTTCACCATTTTGGACTTTGTAGTGTCCATTTCGACATTCAAAATGATGACCGTGTTTTACGACAAAATTAGGTCATTACATTCAAAAATTAATCCCTAATTTTGCCTTGCTTTATCGTGAAAGCGAAAATATAATCTTTAATAAATCGTCAAAAAGTATAATTAAAGTGATACGCAGAGAACTAATATTGATTGTTTGGATGACAAATTACGACAAAAAGAATATATAAAAAGTGTGATTTGCGCGTGTGCCAAAACATATTGATATTTTGACAAGGTTTTATTATTAATATACCGAATAAGAATAATTTTGAAAAAATATCCACACTGAGATATAAAATAATTGACATCTCAATATGTAATAGTTTAAAAAAAATCTAAGCAAGTTCACACTATATAAACGTTTATCTGCAATCTGATTATTGATAAGTGTAAATGCCATAATAAATATATATGAAAAATGTATATTTGATTTTAAACTTATTTTATTCATTAAAGAAAAGGATTGGGCAACAGGCAAAGCCTATACAAGCCCTCTCTCAAAAAATGTATATGAATACAAATATTGCAGGTATGGGGAGTAATTTTTTTTCAAAAATCCAGATATCTGATAATATATATCTTACACAAAGGCATACAATCTTTGAGTGTGCTGGGATACATATACAATATATCCAAAAGATCCCTTTAAAAAAAAGATTTCTTCGTAAAATCTAGAGTACTGTTACAGTAGTAAAATATTTTATATTGGTAGCCATAAGCTTAATTGTTGGAATTCCGTCAATGCATTTACATTTTGTGAAGTCCATGAAATATTTTACAAAGTTTTTTCAGTTTGGATTTTCTTAAGTGTCCTGTAATATTTTTGTGGCCTTGAAATAAACCTCAGTTGGGACATTCTTACACTATACTGAAATTCACTTTTAATTACTTTGGTTTATTTACCATTTCCATGACAAAACGGCTGTGATTGTAACATTAAACAAGTGATTGCTCTCTCTAGGATTGGATGGAGGGGCTTGTTCTATGACACTGTTGTAGAAAAACGATCTATCACGTTCAAAAGAATCGAAACATTTACTATTAAATAACAATTATCGAAACTACTGTACATTTAGCTTGGCCATTTCGACAACTGATGTCTCTTCAGTACAGATAAAATCTAAACAAGGCATCAATTCGATATTTAACGAGGGAAACATCCAGAGATAAAGCGATAGAGAATAAATATAGAACAATAAAAAGCAAGGGAAAATTATATAAAATTTTAGCGTCTCTGGCAGAGTATGAAAAAGGTGCTGACGCTACTTATTCAAATATTCATATAAGCAAATATATGATGAAAAACGTTATACAATCAAAGTAAAACTTCACACAAGTAATGAAATATGAGAATACTGAACCCAGAATAATGGAATTACAATGATTTAAAGCATCTCCAACCAAAATGTTTTACCCTTCTTGGGTCTGGTTCATATAAATAATCGTTAGATCTTGGAGTTTTGTAATACACTGCTTTTTCCGGCCTATTGTACATTAAATCCTGCAAATATTGATTATTGAATCATTTAAAATAACTAAAACGTGTATGAACAAATAAAAGGATATGGAGTAAATGTACATTGGACAAAATTCCTATAAATACGTGGTAAGATTAAGCAAAAACAACTAGCCCAGACTTTTAATTTCAGCTTCAGATATATAGACGATGTACTTTCTGTTAATAACCCAAGATTTAAAGAATATTTACATCGCGTCTACCCTAGTGAACTTGAAAGAAACAATCGATACACCCTATTCTGCTTCATACCTCGACCTTTTGTTATACATTGACGACCATGGACGTCTGAAATCTAGGCTATATGACAAACGTGATGATTTTGACTTTCCAATTGTGAACTTTTCCTTTCTCTGCAGCAATATACCTACCTCACCAGCATATGGAGTGTATATTTCACAATTAATTCGTTACTGTAGAGCGTGCAGTTCATACAGTGACTTTGTGGAAAGAGCAAAAGCACTGTCACAAAAACTGCTGAGTCAGGGATATGTTCAGCCCTTGTTACTTTCGTCCCTTCAGAAATTCTATGGCCGTCACCACGACATCATAGATAGATATGAAATGTCAAGGTCACAAATGAAAACTGACATTTTCAGCTAGATTCACGTCTTCCCGGATTTGACATTACCGGTTTTGACTTTACCCTGGATTGACCCACTGACAGTGTGACGGGTGCTGTGTACAGAGCAGGACATGCTTACCCTTCCGGAGCACCTGATGTCACTCTGTTTTTTTAGAGTTCACACTGTTAGTGCTTTAGTTTTTTGTGTTATATATATAGTGGTTGTGTGCTTTGTGGGCATGTAGTGTCTTTGGTCTTCCGTCTTTTGGTGTTCTTGATTTTGCCTTGTCTTTGGACTTTGATTTATGTAATCTTGTGCTTTGTTCCTTCGGTATTCTACTGCCGTTGTTATGGAAGCACGCTTTCATGTTTGTTCTTCATCTTGAAGTGTATATTCCCTGTTATTAGCCATGAAATCACGGAATGGCAACTAGGTATGAAAAACGGATATTTTGCTTCATTAGTGATGATTAATTCTTTAGAAAAAGGGCCCAACCCTGTTGGAGAGTATTAAACGCATAGGTAGGAATATGAAAAAGAAAAAAAATGTTGAAATGGCCCAAATGGATAAATATATGTAAAGAAATTCCTATTATTTTATCTTTATATTAGAAAAGAAATGTCGCCAATTGCCAATATCATGTTTTTGCATTCTGAGGGTATATATTCCAAGGGTCCAAAAAGTAACGTCTAAATCTGATTATTACAAATTTCTACAAGAGAAACATACTTTTTCTACAGGGGTAAAACAGTGAGGCAGCGTAAAAATTGACGTCAAAATCAGCAACACATCTTTACAGTAGGGAATGGCCCAGATCAGATAACCATACAAAAGGAACTACCAAATTACATTCAAAGAGAAGTCTTACAATATCGTAACATATGTTTCCGCGAAGTTCAATTTGAGTTAATACATTTTCGATGTCATTTATTTGAAAGTAGTATTAACTACGTTGCAAGCGAATATAAAACAACTGGTGCCAATTTCAGGCAACAAAAACTAAAACAAGAAAACAGATTAATAAGGCATTCACTAATGACTTTTTTCCTGTCTTTAGTTATGGACATGAATAATAATTGAGATTAAGGCAACAAGAAATTCAAATGATTATTAAAATAATATGACAATAGGTGCAACTTATGGAAGTATGGAAGGGCGTCAAGAGGAAAGTCTCATTTCAAGTTCGAGAATTTCATAATTAATTCTATAAGAAATGTCACATTTCGTATGTTCAGGATAGGTACAATTCGCCGTTCCAGAAACTGAGGAATTGTGGGTATAGTGATTGTATTTCGAATTTTGGTGTACGAACAATCGATTTTCAACCAATGACGTTACATTATTTACGTTCTTGTCCAATCAAAATATTTTGGTGTACGTTCTACCCACAATGCTTTAGTTTCTGAAACGGCGAATTATTTGTATAGGAAATGTAACATTTCATAGAAGTAACACGTACCATGGGTTTTCATTGGTTTTGTCTAAGGGTTAGAAAATGACAATAACCAATCAGTCATCAAACAGATCTTTCAATACTATATTATAGCTGGCAGCGTAGCGGGTGCCATGCGTAGAGCAGATCATGCTTACCCTTCCGGAGCACCTGATGATACCTCATTTTTGTAGGGGTTCACACTGCTATTGCTTTAATTTTGTGACGTTCTTGTTCTTTTTTGTTTTATTTGTTTTGTCTTTGTCATACTGTCTTAATTCGTGTTGGATATGAATGCCATGATTTTGGATTTATGATTTTAGAATTCCCACTCTCCAAATTCTTACTTCGGTATTGTTGCCATTGTACTCATAAGCTCGGGATTTTCCACTTAATTTCATTCAACCTAATGATACTTAATGTCGTCTGCGACATGTAATCCCATTGGCCATTTATGGATATGAAGACAATGCCATCAAAATTTTCAATATCAATACAGTAGGTTTTACAGTGAAAAATATAACCATTGTCTTGCTTTCTTTCCTTTTTTTATTTATTTTTTTTAACTTTATATTGTATTCGCTTCCTCTCTAAACTAACCACTAAAAGTAAAGTTAGGAAACATCAGAAGGACCAGGCAGATTTTCTTGATCAATGTATCAAGTCTTATCATTACAACACAGCCTCTCTACAAATAGAAGGGCTAGATGCCCTTTATAAAACATCTTACCTTTGTCTGAGGAATGAAGTCATGTCTGTAAGTCGATTCTTTCATATACTATAAAAATTATAATGAAAAACTAAATATATATACAATAATTTATGTCAAATTTTCTAATAATGAGTACAACAGTCAAAACAACAGAAGTATAATATAAAAGGAACAAAGTGTACCTGCACAAGAAAAGTCCGGTAAATCAAGACACCATACATATACAAACATCACAAACTTACTATTCAACACTAAATCAGTCATTGTGAGAACCAAAATACATAAAAATTTTACCCCAAAAAAAATCCCATTTATTTCTTTTCTATAATAATGTTCGTCTGTTTCAGAAGCCTTACACATATGGCCAACTACTGTTCTTAATTTTACTTTTTAATAACACTTGCTACATATAGAAATACAAACAAAATTTTTACCCTTCCTATATAAATGTAGAATAAAATATATTGAATGATGCAGCATAAAACTTCATACATTTTCAATTCAAGGCGAATATATTAATTATCATCAGTCGGGCTTTTCTTGGTTTGTGTGTAATTATTTGTTGTGTGTTCTAAGTAAACTTATATGCTAGAGCATCCTAGAAATAAGAGGATCCTCAACAGATGTTAATGGCCTACCAGAAAGACGGCTTGTTTGAGAATGTGAGAGAGAACATCAATGGTAGCTGCCAAGAGTTGACAGGAATTATGTAACCATCTTGTAACTTATGACTAGCTAAATGATATAAGACTAGATCTAGCATTGGGATTTTTCAACTTAACTATCGGACTTCAGTTGCATTTGCATGCAATATTTGCTTTGGCAATCAATTCTCACACGACTAATGACTTATGCATAACAGGAAACGCACAACTTGCTGACGCACCTGCTCTTACTCATAATGGTATTTATTTTGAAAAAAAGTGTTCCAATTCAAGGAACTCTTATTCGCCAAGGATATCATTACATCGATTAACGAATTACAAAGACTTCATGCCTTTTACTTATATCCCTTGTTTTTAACCCCATACCTTCTTAATTCGGAACGTTTTACCTTGATGAAACAAACTCAGAAACCATGCTTTGATTTTGGGAGATTGTTGTAACCAAGTCAGGAACGAAACTAGGATTCAATGAGGAGCAGTTGAAAAAACGTCGCCGAACGGATCGAGGCAGGAAATTTTCTAGAATTGTCCCAAACAAAAATTCAAGTATCAAAATTTATATTCTATCCGGTTTTAGATTAGAGCATGTCATGATTATATGAGTATTTTCGGAGTTAAGGAAAAACTTATATTTTGGTAGTTTAAATATTAAAGCAGCTTTACGTACAGCAATGTCAATATTTTGGTAGTAAGCACAATCAATATTAATGTCAATATATAAACATTACTTATCCCGGCTTGAAATTAGGTAAGTCCATTTGCAGGCTACTTGTAAAGTCATAGTAGTAAATATGTGATCTTTAATAGTAAACAAGTAATGAAAATAAATGTTTGTTAAGAATCAATATAAACAAGTCCTTATACATATTAAAATGTCTTGGATACAGTAGATATGACCACATTATAACAAACTAAAATAATGACTGGCACAATCTACCCTGATCCCCGCACCCTATTTTACAAAGAAATGAAATTATCGGTGGAAAAATAAATTACCGAACAGAATTGTCTAGAACCAAATTCTAAGAGGAAAATAGACAACGCACGTGCAAAAAAACTGGAATATTGTCAACTGCAATGGTCCGGTGTTAATACCGGCATTTCAAACGAAATGGTTTGTAAAACCGGTTTTATGGCGCACCAAACCTCCACTTCTGTTGCAGTAGTATCTGGTAGCAACTCAACAGCAATTGCTATGAAAAGATCGTAGACAATAAAATATATGTTCATCCCAGTATTAGGTAAAAAAATAAATCTCGAATCAAAGTTAGAGACAACGAGACCGAAACTTCAAATTTTTCCACAAGGGGCTGATATCTATAAGAGAACTTTTCTGATGATCGTATGGGATGGATTTTTTTTAAGCCTCCTAAAGAGGAATTAAATTATTTTAAGTGCAGTGAGTGAAAATGCTGTCAAGCAACTGATGCCAGCGATTGTAAGAACGTTTTGCCAGTTGCTTTATTTGTAGAGATTTTGTCTCATTTGCATATACTCCATATCTCTTCATTGGTTTTTTCAGAAAAAGTAGCAAAATTAGGGAATTATTTTTTTTAATTCTAAGTATTCAGAATATTTTGGAAACCAAGGAATTGCTTCGTGTGCCATATGTATCAAAATCAACATGTTAGGGTTCGTTTGTTCCAAGATCTATATAAAAAAATCTAACAATTTTTTTGCGCATTTATGCAACAATTTTACAACAAAATTAAATCCCTAAACAGGACTTGTGTTGCATACCACGTGTCTCAAAAATGCAACAAGACCAACTGATCTAAAAATCCAAATAGCTTGTTAGGCATATACACCACGTATGCGACAATTCTACAACACAATTAACTACTAAATCTAAAAATGAAGGAGTATGTCAGAAAGAATACATGACGGATAGATAAACAAACGATATCCCGAAACTAATTTAAAAGAACAGGGATATTAAACAAACTATGTCACAACAGTTACAGCTTTTGGAATTTTATAACTCTATGGCCGTTCAAGGTAAGTCAAAGGTAATCTTATTAAATATGGCTATTTAATCGTAGATTTTGTTCCTATGTTAGTTCATTTTCAAAATATGCTCAAAATTGTCGAAAAATGTACATGGTTGTCTCTGGCATGTGTACTACCCAGGAATAAAATTAATATATGTGCACTATTTTTTTTTTCAGACATATAAATAGTCTAACAAGGCAGTAAATAGCCTTTATATGAAAAAGGAAATGGGGTAGATGTCAAGGAGACAACATCCCATATCCATGTTAAAACGACCCAAAACAAAGCATCTGTAATTTAAGCCATTTGACAATGTTTGAGAAGATTGTGCCACTCGGAGGACACCGAGCACCAAAAAATCAAATTTATGTAGAAAGTATATCACCATTGGTCCCTCTAAAGGGCAGTTAGTTAAGTTTGGTTCTGGAGGACATATACAACGAATTTTAACAAATAAATTACAGAAATTGTCAAGACCTGTCACAACTGCATTCAAGCAGAAAGTTCAGTTGTTGAAACTATTATCTTAAAGTATGAAAATGCATTTGAGTTGATTTTGTTACAAAAGTGTATGTAGTGACTTGTTAATACAGTTCTATTTACAATAAAAGCATTATTCAATTGCTTATTTGTGGAGACTTTGTCTCATGTGCATTTGCCCTATATCCTTCATTGCCTATTGCCCTTCCTTGCATATGCAGAAAATAAATTAACAGTAACTTCGGTATTTTATTATTTAGACGGTAATTTGTCTCTCCTGTACAGTAGATTCCATAAAAGATTCGCCGTGCGAGAGATGTATGCTCTATGTACATTTCAGTTATGGTGTATTTGGTCTTGAGAGAAGTTCTCATATGAATGCAATATCATATTTTGGCATTTTTATTTTTTGTAATATCAAATTGTTATTCTGACCACCTGTTTAATGCACATTTTATCATGCAAAGCTTTTTTACTTTTGACTCGATGAGAGCCCTTTGGTTGTTGAAGTGATATTATTATCTTCTGTTAGTCTTTTTGTGAGGCAACGGATGAGAACACCAGTTAATTTTATGTTTGTTGACAACAGTGCATTTATGGATAATGTAGAGCATTAATGTAGCCTTGCTCGACAATTTGCAATTAACGGTGCTAGGGGCCGTTGTAATTTATTATGAGGTATGAACAAAGCTTATTGTTGAAGGCATCATGATGACTTCAAGATAATAAAGGACTACGCCGAGCGCAGCATGTCGAAACACTGAAATTTGAACAAGTGTAATTCAAAATGAATGAGGACACAGTCAAGAACTTGACCCAGTAATTAAATGGACACAATAAAGAGCTTGAATCAGTAATTAGCTGCATACAAACTAAGGAAAAATTACAATTAGTCCTTATAATTCCTTATATATATCGGAAATGGTAAGAGACATGTCAAATTGGTCAGCATACTACTTTAACTATACAAGAAAAGGAATCCAAAGAAAGGAACCCCATTAAAATCCAACAAAAAAAAA
>MJUU01056516.1:38144-67898 GCA_002080025.1 Modiolus philippinarum
AAAAAAAAAATCAAATGAAATCTCATGAAAAACAAAGATTTCACTTTTTTCAAAAATTGTAATTTTGGCCCCTATGACCCCTTGTAGCTCAGAAACAGTAAAAGCTACACCAAATCTGTTGCATTCTATTGAAAACTTATATCAAGAGGAATCCAAAGAAATAATCCCATCAAAATCCGAAGAAAAATAAAAATTGTAGGTATTCTGCAAATTTGCAATTTTGTCCCCATTCGGCCCCTCATAGCTTGGAAAAGAAACAAGTTGTCAAAAATCTTAAGGTGCAGTTCTATGTTTATTTTCAAGAGAAATCCATTACAAAAAATCTGCATCAAAATCGGACCTAAAATTAAAAAATTGAAATTTTTGAAAATCCCCCCTTTTGGGCCCCATTTATCTCGTGAACGGTACATGCCGCGTAAATCCGTTGACATACTGCTGATACGAAATTTTATTAGGAACACATTGAAAGAAACCCCATCAAAATCCAATAAATAATAAATATTCTACAACCAAATATGTGAAAACACCCAATTTTGCCCTTTTTGGCCCCTTTTTTCAAAACGGGAGGGGCCAAAATAACCCACCATAGCCTTCCTTTTGTGCCAAGGAACACTGTGTTAAAATTTTATAAGGATTGGTCAACTGGAACTTAAGTTATTGACCAAAAACAAAAGTGTCTACAGACGACGACAGCGCCATACCATTATACGACCTCAAATTTTTTGCGGTCGTATAAAAAACAGCAATAAAAGCGCTGTTTCAATGCTTTGTTTGACCACGTTTTTAAGAGACTTCTCCACATCCCTTCATTGCTTATTAGAGATTATTAAATGCATTTGAAAAATTTGTAAGCTACAGGAAACTGATTCACGAGAAAGTGCCCATTCCTTTTTTGTTTGCTTGCATTGTTTATCTACAAAACACCTGCTTTATATTAAGATGTTTCCCTCGAAATGAAAAACAAATACTAACCACTATATTTTATAACAAACGCCATGATTTTAAATGTTTTCCCTAAATTTACATTCTTGTATAGTAATATCCCCTCGGCCCTGTATACAGCTTAAATGTATCTCGGCAGATTTGATATGATAGAGGATCTGCTAAACATAAGGAATTGACTAATTTGTGTATTACTAACAAGAAAAAACCGCTTTTAGGTTAAAGAGAGAACACTTGAATTTAACACTCCGTAAATTCTCTTTTTACAACCATGAGTTGGTGAACTAGTTATATGTGAAGGTCTCCCTACTTGCGATTAATTTTTCATATCTTAATAGATTTAGCATTGGAATGTCTCAATTTAACCATCGAATTGGAATGGATGGTTCCTGGCTATGTTTTGGCTTTGAATATGTCATTTTTGCACATGCGGGATGATACATGTATAAGAGGAGAAACTTTTCCTGTCTCAGTAACACTCCTTAAGAACTTATGTAAACATGTTCATTTTATGATTTTATCACTTTGTACAATTGCAAAGATTATAAATGAAACATATTTTGTTTCCAAATCCACAGATCAAAGACCTTTTTGTTTCCAGAACATATACAGAACTGATAATTTTATGAACAATTTATACCAAAATTTAGTTTGTTAGTAGAAAGCTGTAGTGGTCGTTCAATACTCTACATATGTGCTAAAGCTATAAGCTTATGATTTATGTTTCATATTAAACAAAAGAAATGTTCTCATTAGTAATCATGAAAATAATTAAAATATTGTTAAAACAATTTATCTTGATATCATTTTCTTTTGTCTTTGTAATAAACAATGAAAAGATATGGAGTAAATGCAAACGAGACAAAGTCTCTACAAATATATGGTAAAGGCTAGCTATTGAACAACACTTTAACTGATGTTTTCATCTTGAAGTCACCAGGAGGCCGAGCAAGTCGCAATATCTAACATTGTAAAAATAATTTAAAACCCTCCAAACAAAAGAAGATAAAAAAGCTAGGAAAACGGTGACCATAACCAATATCAAAGTCACCTCCTGTGATAAGATACAGCTTGGTTCATGGTTGAAAACAGATAAGGTGAACGTATATTTGTTCAATACCATTTATCCTGGCAAAAACAAATACTTTTGTCTTCTGTCCTGACAAACCAAAAACGATTTTTTCTCTACTCAATTGAACTGTTGTTGTTGTTACGTCAAATCTTTTCCATTAATGCATAAAATGCCTAACCAAAACAAATGCAGCAAGCAAATAGTGACAACAAAATGAACCTCACTTTAAAAGTGATGGAGTTGACATGAAGAAGGATGGAAATTGAAAAGTAGTCTGACTATATCACATTCACAAAATACCAAAACAACAGTAACATCTGATAAACTGCCGGCAGTATAAAGGTTTCTAACGTAATAGTTTGCAGGTTACGACGCAACGACGCAATTAAGAAATGTGATCACAAGTTAACACCACCAAACGGAAAAAAGCATCGTACAAATTTAGATCGACACTTAAAGGTGTAGTAGAGAATATTGTTTATTCACTTGAAGTCTCCTCTTTTCTGGACAATATAATCTAGAAAATATAAGAATAACTCATAGGGCTTAAAAAGATAGCTTTTTACAACTTTACAGTGCGTATCGTTTCTGTTGAAAAAGAGAATGTTGTAAATAACAGTGATTGAAAAAAAACACCGAAAACTTTGCAAATTGTGCAAAACTATGTTTAAAAATCTCGAAATTACTCTCTACTGCCTCTAGAAATGACATTTTAAGAAGCAAGATTATGGAAACGCTGATCTTCGCATTATTATACAAGATACATAAACAGATGATTTCAAACTTAGTAACTTATTTCATAACGTTATTTTACAAAATAATTATAAATGCCACTTCTGCATTATTAAATAAGTGATTGAAGATTCGACAAAAATGTTTGAAACAACGGACAGTAGAATACCAAAGGAACAAAGGGTGCAAAACTAAAAGTCCAGAGACATGGCAAAGGAACAGAAAAATAAAGACGAAAGACATCAACACACACAAAACACGGAAACAGAAACACAGCACGTAAAACTAAGGCAATTATAATAGTGGAAAACCCCATAAAAATGTACGAATTATGTATCGAAGAAAAGCTGAAGGTGATAGTCAGTCGGCCAAAATTGTTTGACTTGCTGTTTTTCTTTTTTTTCATAAAGATGTCTTAGTAATTAGAATTAGCAAGTCATTGCATAGAACTTACTGCCATACATGTACCTTTTTAAACATGGCTTCAGTTTAAAAGGACAGCACATAGTCAAGATTTAAATTTGCAAGTTGTTATATTAACTAGACCAAAACCTAATGTCAAATCCTTTAACAAGAATAGAACATAAGAGGTTTCAATAAAAGTATAAAACTAATATCAGAACAAAATGGATTACTTGAAGGGCATAACTTTATGTTAAAAAACCTTGATACCCAAAAGAAATACTTTTATCAAATCTAAAATTCGGTTGTTCTTATAGAGTTCTCAATCATTTAAATGACTTCGGCACTTTCATATAATTTATACACATTCCATCGTGTAAATATTAGCAAAAAAAATTAACTACTACGCCAACTTGTATTTTATAGCTGTAATAAAACACAAATTCTTATATAGTTTTATTACTCATATTCAAATAGTTTTATATGACGGTATAATAAATTAAGCAACAAACTACATTTTACTACTTTACTTCAGAATGTTTATTTAATTTTTTTTATTGAAACTACAAATGCAATACTGACACACTATGGACATTTTTAAACAAAATAATTTGCGCAACTTTTAAAAAAACATTTTACAAAAGCCCTTACTATTCCCATCGCAATCGAATGTTAAAACAAAAATCCCTGATTGTAGAACTGACAACTGGAATCAGGATTTTGTTTTATTTTAGGCGTACTTTGGACTTGGTCACCTGAGTCCTTGGACTCCATGAACTTAAAAGTCAAAGCATTCTGTACTTGTACTTCTAATTTTCATTTCCTTATTTAAAATAAAAAATTAGACACCGGACTTCGTCTCTAATTTTGATCGTATTCTGGACTCAATGGGTGATGGGGATTATACCCTCAACTGTGGCGATTAAACTTTTAGTACTTTTCGTTGGCAGATCCAAAGGGAATTCCAAGGGTAAGGACCCCCTTTTTCTTGACATTTTTTTTTATTTCGTGACGAATTTTGGCAAAAAAATTGAGAAAATGGCTTAAAAATCAACCGGAAACCCATTGGAACACCATTTTCGAAGACTGGACCGCCGATATTTCTCATTCTTTACGGAGTTGCATTTATTGCAATGATTCTGTTCCTTAAACCACCAAGTTAGTATAGTTTGTAAAATTCAATATGACTGAAGATGAAAAAAAATCTTTAAGCTATGAAAAATTAACTTTTACCTATATATGAATCGTAATGAGATTATACTTAAACTAGCACTAATATGCTATAGCACGTGCATGCATTTTTCAAATTAATAAAACATACCCTTGACAAATATTCACGAGGCAACCACGATTCCCCTATAATCTAAAATGAATGATAAGACATCAATATAAAGTGGGTGACCAAACAAAATTTGGGATCCAAGAACATTATAGCTACTATTTCAATGCGGTAAAATACTTACTTCTTAAATATTAAAAAAAACTTGCCAATGCAATCAAGATTCTGAAGGTAGATGAAAGGCTATAGAAGAAACAAAAATCGTGGAAATCTTTAAAGGAATGATCAACGGAATCAGTATGCCGAAAATGAATAAAATAAACTGATTTACTCCGCTTATGGATTGCAGCTGTCAAGGCGATTGCTAACAGCGTAAGGAGAAACTCATAAAAAGTGAAAGGCAAGCTAGCGGTCTCTTTATATAAACTTGCAAATATTTTTATTTGCAGATCATGAGTACCTTGATTTGGAATATTTGAAAGACATATATAAACATGGAATTTAGTAAATAATTATTAACAAAATATGGTCACCAAATACTAGTAATCAAGAAGGGTCGGGTATCAAGTACTCATTGAAAAATAACCTATTAGTCAAATAATCACCAACCCCTCCTTAATAATCAAGTAATTCAGGAAACAAAATTAATTAGTGACTACTTACATAAGAGGACATCGTGGTGCTTTCTTAATATGTATGTTTTGATTCCTTCTCTCTGTTTCTTCAGTCTAAATAGAAGAAAACAAAAGTTATTACAAACAATAAATATTTCATCACTTTGACAAGGAAACGTAAGATCAAGCCAAGTACAAAAATTAAGGAAGTAAACCTAGGCCAAGGAACATAACTCTTACAAAGCACCTGTACGTTTGTTTTAATAATTTTTTTAATAAATAAATTCTAAGCCTCTAAGTACCATAGATGACTTAATTTCTTTTTTACAACAATGTTTTAAAAGCGTCTATGAAATTATTCTTTTTAGACGCCTTACTGATTAAAAGAGTTATCTCCCTTAACCAAGGTCTACTACCGTAAGTTGAGATAATCCTGTGTTGGATAAAATCCCTGGAGGAATAAATTTCTGGTTTGCAATAAATATCCTTGAACAATGAGACTCGCTTGTACACCATAGTAAGTTCAAGGCGGGCTTTAGCACCGGTTTGGGCGGAATTCATTGCTAAATGTCGAACAACATTAAATGAATGTTTTAGTTATTTCTCTTGGATGCGTTATCTTCATCAACATACAATAAACTGGCAAAGTGTTCCTACAATCGATGTTATCCGTTTCCCGACAAAAAAAAAACTTAACGGAATAAGAACTACAAATCTATATGGGATAATAAACCTAATAAGATTTAGGGTCTGTTATGATAAATGACTTTGGAGATGGTGGTTTAAAGGTACCGCATATCCAATCCTTCTGTTATTCATTGAAAATGTCATGGCTCAGTAAATTAATTGATCCCTTAAACTACTCGCCATGGAAAACATTATCATTTGGTATTTTAGGAAAATATGGGGGCGATAAAGTTTTATTTTTGGATAAAGGGGGTATAAGGTGGATATCTACAAAACTGAACAGATTTTTGTAGGATATTTTTGTTAATTTTTCAAAAATTGTTGAAACTGATAAAGAGATTCAGTTACAAAATTCAAATGATATTCTATCACAACCTTTATGGTTAATTAAGAATATTAAAGTAAAAGAGACTATGAGTATTAATACAAACTATTGCAAAAATGGGATATTTTTTTATAAATGATTTAATGTAAGATAACGGGACGTTTTTAAATTTTACAGAGTTTTTAAATAAACATGGAGGTAATCTTCCCACAAATTTTATTAAGTTCTATGGCATTCTCAATGCAATTCCAGTAGATTTGAAGAGAAACCTGGAAGGGGGAAACAAAAATTGGTTATTGTTTTCTAGTTTTGTTGAAAATTAAAACATCTAAAGAAACCTAGTAAATATTTCTTGAGAAAATAAAAGAAATAAAAAATCTCAAGATAAATGGAATTATATACTTGGCTTAAATATTGAAAATTGGGAAGGAATTTTTTCATTACCCTTTTCTATAACCCGTAATACACTTCTGCAAAATTTTCAGTTTAAGATACTGCATAGACTACTTCCAAGAAATACCTTTTTATACAAATGGAAATTAAAGGAAACAGAACTTTGTACTTTTTGTTTTGAAACACCAGAGACATTAATTCATTTATTTTGGGGATGTCATCAAAGAATTTCTGGTTGTCCATTTGTAGCCTTTTTGAAAGTCATAATTTGATTATAGAAGTTAATGTTTCAAACATGATTTTTGGAATGGCTGCAAATGAAGAACAGAGCAACACTGTGCAAAATGTTCTTATTTTAAAATACTATATTTATGTGTATAGATGCAAAAACTCTATACCTTACACTGTAGGGCGTAAAGAGTATTTGAAATACTATATGCATATCGAAAAATTTTCAGGTGTATACTGGAACAACGCTTTTATTGTTTTTTTTTTTACATCTTGAAGTCACCATGAGGCCTTCAACAATTAACAATGAGTTTTGGTCATGCCCAATAGTTAGTTCAAAACAGCTGTTAGCATCAATTTGAGCGGAATTCATCGCTAAATGTAGAGCAATGCTACATCTTTTTTAATACCCTTGGATGCGAGGTCGTCAACAAACATAAATCTAGTTGGCAACGTGTTCTTTCAACTACCGTCATCCGTCACCCGACAAAGACTCGTAGAAAATAATCACAACAAATAAACAACAACAGGACACTCATCGAGTCAGTTGAAAGAAAACTTGTCACAATGAAATGGTGGATTGTGGACACTATAAACATAATGGTAAGAAAATCATATTAAATTAAAAATGACATAAAATGCAAAAATTTGAAAGTATGATAGTGTATCCATATGAGATATTCTCTAAAGAACAAGTACATCATAACTGAAATATATAGATGGCAAACATTTCTCGCACGGGGAATATGTTTAAGAACTCCATACTGTAAGTTTGGTTTAGACTTTTTGGGGTTAATTCAAGGTTTAGCTTGAACATTTGTCGCAGCATAGTTTAAACTGATGGTATACCCGAAAACATACGATTGTGTATTACAATCTGATAATAAGGAAAGATTGTATTGTTTACAAAACAACTTAACTTCTACAATCCGTCTTTGATATTTCAATTTGAAATTGACACTGCGGAAAGTAACAGTGTTATAGCTTTCTTAAGAAACTTTTAATCTCAATCAAACAGGGTAAAATAACAAATGTCACACGCAATAGACCAGTAAGGTATTTAAATACTGATAAAATATTCCACTTTAATTACCAGGTTTATTACGAATAAACCTTTTATTCAAATGTGAATGCTTTAAAGAATTTAAAGTTGAACAATGCCATGGGTGGTTGGTGTTATATTTTCTCTATTTAATGGTTAGTTTACTTAATACTTGCATTGAGTGACAGATGTGTTTTTTATTTCTTTTTCCTTCCTATAGGTGATACACAAGGCAGAAAAAAAGGAACATGGGTTATCCATTAAGTAGATTGCTTATGAAAAAATAACCATGGGCTATCCTTTAAACAAGTTAGTCCGAGAAAAAAAACAAGGGCTATCAATTGAGCAGTTTAGTTTCTTATTGATACAAAAATTAATTAAAAAAGAAAAAGACTTAATTGCAGTTGGGGTTAACATATGTGTTATGGTCTCATGTTCATTTACCCCATATCCTTTTGTAAAATATTATAAAGCTTTAAAACATTACAACACTGTTGTAATTTCTCCCATCGTCTTTTGGTACAGTTTATAGGTATTATATAAAATAGAGTTGATTACAATTGCATCGGGTATAAAGCTTAAAATCCCTTCCTTCACTACATAACAGATCCATAGCGGGATCTACTTATTTGGCTATGAATTCCCCCTCTCTCTTACTATTTCAGATGTTATATGTACTGATGTAGAACGACTTAAAAGAGGCTTTCTCTGCTGGTGGTATCAATCAGAGGCAAACACTCATTGATCCCCATATTTTTACATAAACGTTTTGTCTAATTTTTTTCCTTTTCAAGAAAATTGTCTTGAAGTTTGTGATTATCAGTAGTCTACCTGTATTGGGCTTTATTTCTTTTAGAATACAAAAATACCGAAGTTACATAAAATACAGTAAATTTCGTTATGCTATACACGTGTTTCAAGGAGTAACTTCTCATCAGTGGCATTTGAATCAAATAATGTGGAAAGCCATTATCCAAAGGTGGTAAAAAAAAGTCCCCATTACCAAAAATATCGAAAAAGGAGGCTAAATCCAGTGCCAAAGACATCAACCGAGTGCAATACACGAAATGAAGCCTCAGTATTTTTATGGATGTTAGAATTTTATTTCTATAAAACGCAACGTAATTTTTTCATGTCAGACAAGTCTGACTATTGGGCTGGTGAATACCCTCGGGGACCTCCGGTCCACCAGCAGTGGTATCGGCCCAATGGTTTCAAAATACAAAAATACGGAAGTTGCATAAAATACAGTAAATTTCGTTATGCTGTACACGTGTTTCAAGGAGTAACCTCTCATCAGCAGCGTTTAAATCAAATAATGTGGAAAGCCATAATCCCAAAGTAGTAAAACAGAAGTCCTCATTATCAAATATATCGAAATAGGAGGCCAAATCAAGTACCAAGGACATCTACCGAATGCAATACACGAAATGAAGCCTCAGTATTTTTATAGTATTAGAATTTTGATAAAAAACTGTTAATTTCTATAAAACGCAAGGTCAGTTTTTCATGTCCAACAAGTCTGACTATTAGGCTGGTGAATACCCTCGGGGACCTCAGGTCCACCAGCAGTGGCAACAGCCCAATGGTTTCAAAATACAAATATACCGAAGTTGCATAAAATACAGTATATTTCGTTATGCTGTACACGTGTTTCAAGGAGAAACTGCTCATGAGCAGCATTTGAGTCAAATAAAGTGGAAAGCCATAATCCCAAAGTAGTAAAAAAGTTAATCCTCATTACCAAAAATATCGAAATAGGACGCCAAATGCAGTACCAAGGACATCTACCGAGTGCAATACACGAAATGAAGCCTCATTATTTTTATGGAGTTAGAATTTTGATAAAAACTGTTAATTTCTATTAAACAAGGTCAATTTTTCATGTCCAACAAGTCTGACTATTGCGCTGGTGAATACCCTCGCGGACCTCCGGTCCACCAGCAGTGGCATCGGCACAATGGTTTCAAATACAAATATACCGAAGTTGCATAAAATACAGTAAATTTCGTTATGATGTACACGTGTTTCAAGGAGTAACCTCTCATCAGCAGCATTTGAATCAAATAATGTGGAAAGCCGTAATCCCAAAGTAGTTAAAAAAAGAAGTCCTCATTACCAAAAATATCGAAATAGGAGGCCAAATCCAGTACAAAGGATATCTACCGAGTGCATTACACGAAATCAATCCTCAGTATTTTCATGGTGTTACAATTTTGATAAAAACTTTTAATTATACTATAGGGAAACGAGAAAGAGAGAGGTGATGTTTGATACCCATTAACCGGTCAAGCCTACTGCTAGTTTTTGCTAGTACCGATGCAAAGTGTGGCTATCAAGAGTACCTATCGTTGTTTACGGTTGTCTTATTATTTGTGTACATCTTGTGCATATTTGATTGTGGTATGTAGTTATGATTTTCGGCCTTTGTAGTTGCTTACTGTTTGTTATATACATGTATATATTTTTTAATCTTGCAAATTCATAAGCTGAAAGAACCATCATAAAAATTGTCACATCATATAAAAGTTTGATTTTTTTTACTCTACTCAATTACAATTCGCTTCCTGTGCCTGTTTTCAAAAAGAAAAATGTCGTAACTAGCATTGATTATCAAGTGTATTCAAAATTGCCTCTCCTAGTTCTCCCGGTAATTACAAAAGCACTCAAAACTACAAGCGATTCTGCTGTTTGACATTATCAAAGAAACCATAACAGAAAATACTTTCAATGCCCGAAAATCAAAATCACATGCCAAAATCCACAAGGGCATTGCACTAGAAAAAACAACAACAAAAGACATAAAACAAAGGTAGATAATGGTAGGAACTTGGGGATAACCGGACTTGGTACTGGCAGTAGCTATAGCTAACAGTAGGGTTTAATCGGCTTATAGGTATCCAAACTTCCATTATGTCTACCTCGTTTCCCTTTTGTATAATAAACATACAAATACCGCTAGCTCTTGCTATTGCCGTTACCAAGTCCGGCTATCCCAAGTTCCAGTCGTTGTATACGTTTGTCTTTTGTCTTTTGGTTGTTTTTCTTGTGCAGTTCCCAGGTGGATTGAGACATGTGCTTGTAATATCCGGCCATAGTAAGTGTTTACTGTTATCTTTACTATATTAAATAACACCAAATGCTGATGGACTACTAAAATAGAATAAAAAAAGATAACAGGAAACACCTACAATGGCCGAAAACATAGTCACATGCCACAAGGTAGCAAGGAACTGCTCAAGAAAAAAAACCACAATGAAAATACAAAAGACAAACGTAAACAACGATAGGAACTCGGGACAGCCGGACTTGGTACCGGCTCTACCAAAAGCCAACGGTAGGGTTAAACCGGTTTATGGGTACGCAAACCTCCCCTTTCTCTGTCCCGTTTCCCTATAGTATAATAAAATACGAATAAAACCCAAAACAGATAGACTACTAACTCAATGACCACAATCTTGAAGTGAAAAATAGGGACAAAACGTAATTTTGAAAGATAGGTCAAGGAGTGCTAGCTGCTAAACTACCGGGTAGCTCAGGGAGCCTAGTCTGATGGTAAAACACTGTCGCACTACGGAAGAAAAATCAAACTCAAAACTCCCAGATGGGTTTGGTAAAGAGTCATCATGTATTTCAGTAGACATCGGCAATATCAGTAAGAGGCCAGTTTGCGTAAGGTCATTTGATCCCAAAGTTAACTTAACGGACACGTCCAGAATATTCTGTCTATATCCCCTATTGCGTACAGAATGTAAGTTACGTCCCAGTTTTTCTGGATTTTTAATCAGTTTCTGGCATGTTTCGGTACAATCGAGAATGAGAAATGCCCTTAGTAATAAGCTGTTTGCGAGTGACATTATATTTAGCTATCAAATGTTCATATCTTCGATGAAACTTTTTAAATGTATTTAACAATTTATGAAATCTGCAACCTTGCTGCAAAAGGTTGAAAGTGATAGTAAGGTTACGTTCACTAAAGTCGTCAAGAGCATACCAAATTCGTGCGAATCGTACCGGTTGAGAAATATAAACTCTGTAGAATGAGGCTAGAGGAACGTTGCCGTCAAGAAAAAGGAAATTAGTAATATTGAAATCAAAATCATCCCATTTATCGTAAATTTTAGTTTATATTTCACCAGAGTCAACGGGTGAAAGTTAGATCCAGAAAAGGGCAATATTTGGAATCATTGTTAGCTTTATTAAGTTTAAGTTGTTGTGGGTAAATGATGTCGACATAATCTAAAAACTGGGGATTGTCAAAAGTAAGGATATCGTCAATATACCTGATGTTATAATTGAAAATAGAAATAAGTTGATCACTGTTTTGTATGGTTCGTTCCATTTTGTAGTTTTTTCATGAAGTCACGTTCGTAACAGAAAAGAAAAAAATATCTGCAATGAGAGGTGCACAATTTAATTAACTCCGAGACCACCATCTTGGAAAGAAAAGAATAAGACGAAATGTAATTTAGAAAGACGGATAAAAAAATGCTTGGGTCGTTGTCTCTTTGACACATTCCCCGTTTCCCTTCTTTTTTTTTATTGGACCCAAACTACCGGCTAGCTCAAGAAGCCTAGTCTGCAGGTAAAACACTTTTCAAACTACAGAGAATAAATCAAACTCAAAACTTCCCGAAAGGTTTGGTAAAGAATCATCATGTACCGGTATTTCACTAGACATCGGAAGTATTAGTGAGAGGCCAGTATACCTGTAAAATCTTCAGGTCATTGGTTTACAAAGCCAATCTAACGGCCCGGATACATACACAATATCATGTAATGTATGTCCAAGTTTTTTTTATTTTTATTTTTTTTAAACAGCATTACTGTAAAACGTGGATGAGAAATGCCCTTAGACATAAGATGTTTTCGAATCACGCCATATTTCGATGCCAAACGTTGTTGATATCTACTACCGTATATATTTCTTAAATAAACAACAAATAACTCAATACCGAAGTTACTGTGAATTTTGATTCTGCATATGCGCATTTCGACAACTTATGTCTCTTCAGTGCAGATAAAATCCAAATGTTTGGAAGACCATCAATCCAAATATGTTTCAAAACTGATAGAGAACAAATTACCAAATATGATCTAAATAGAAAGCCAAAATCAGCTAAGGACAGAGCTTTGCATGAGGGAGATATTCAGTTTCAACAAAATTTACAAAAAATTAGATATTGTTAGGTTCCAAAAAGAATCGGCTTTCGGGTCAGCACCGAAGTACTGACTACTGGGCTGGTGAATACCCTCGGAGACTAACAGTCCACCAGCAGAGGCATCGACCCAGTGGTAACAAATAACTCAATACCGAAGTTACTGTGAATTTTGATTCTGCATATGCGCATTTCGACAACTTATGTCTCTTCAGTGCAGATAAAATCCAAATGTTTGGAAGACCATCAATCCAAATATGTTTCAAAACTGATAGAGAACAAATTACCAAATATGATCTAAATAGAAAGCCAAAATCATCTAAGGACAGAGCTTTGCATGAGGGAGATACTCCTTAGTTTCAACAAATTATGAAATATGTAACCTTGTTGTAGAACTTGGGATAGGAAATTAGTAATAATGAAATTAAAAAGTTGGAAACTCATGCAGTTGTTGGCTCAGTCAAACAATGGCTTCACCTGTACAAGAGATCTGGGTGCGGACACTGAAAAATGTCTCACGTAGCGAGACTTATTGGAGAGTGAGTGATTGTTTTGTTGAACATAAACAAAGCGTCACCAATGGAACAGACTGCAATTCTCAATAGCCAATGGGAGGTAAGAGCAAAATTACCAATCATGCTGAAATTCAAATGGCGAATGGCAAAGGAGATGCCAAACCACAGCACTAGGGTCATGCGAGTTATTGTTATATTACAAATTTGGCCGTTTGACAGTTTCGGCTAAGCTTAGAATTTTTCATTTTCTTAAAACTTTTCCGTTCATTTCGAATGAATTTTATTAATTGAATGATGTGTCAAGGATTGCTCGCCGCTAAACTGTCGGTTAGCGTAAGCAGCCTGGTCTGCTGGTAAAACACTGTCGCACTACGGAATAATAACCAAATTCAAAAGTTCCCGAAGGGTTTGGTAACGAATCATCATGGATTTCTGTAGACATCGGCAGCATCAATGAGAGGCCAGTATAATTGTAAAATCTTCAGGTCATTGGATACCAAAGCCAATTTAACGGAATCATGAAGAATATATGGTCAATATCCCCTATTACGTAAAGAATGTAAGTTGCGTCCCGGGTTGCCGGATTTTTTTTAATCATTTTTTTGACATAATAGCTTCATAAATTGAAAATTGTTTACCACTGTCTCAACTGAATAAACTGTTGATATATTTTTTTCTTTTCTTTAATTAGAAAAAAAAAATCGTTTATATATATAAGAGATATGACATTTTTCTCGTACGCTCGACATTTTACCATTATTATCTTATATTCGCACAACAATTATCCGCTAAAACAGAATGTAAGGGCGTCTTTGGGTAAAAAATTCATTCCCCATTTCAACTGGATCAAAAAGAACAATCCGAAACCAATGATGTTGGTAAAGAAGGTGACGTACCAATGATAGACCGTACCAGAGCAAAAGGCAATATACACACTTCTGAACACTCGAGGAGATTTATCGTTTGAATATTTATTTATTGATATAACTTGTGTCCAATCCTTTTGTTTATTTGCAATAAGATATTATTAAACTAAACTATTTATTTATTTGATAACTGAATATACAACTTAGACATCCCTAAGTTGACGGAATAGGCATAAACATTTTTTTTGGCAAGTGCAGCCATACTGAGACATATTGTGTGAATGTGCTTGGTGTTAGATCAGACTGAACTTACTATGAGGTATGTGCAAAGCTCATTGCTGAAGGCCTCATGGTGATTTCAAGATGAAGAACAACAATAAAAGCGTTGTTCCTTTGCTTATTTTTACTATGTATTTGTAGAGACTTTGTCTCATGTACATTTACTCCACATTCTTTCACATCGACACTCAAAACAATAAAAAAAATCCTCGCCCAAACACGGCTTAAGAGAACGAAATAACCTTTCGGCAAATGAGTATATTGAAAGAAAAATTAAATTTACAAAAATGTGTGGTATCTTTAAGGAAATTATGTTAAGCCTGCATTAAGCTGAAACACATTTAACAAGGAGTCAAAAGCACAAAATATTCTGGAATATACGGTGTTATCTTTTAAAAAACAACTGCAAAAAAAAAAAATTAAAACGAGTTCACTGAATTTGCGCTCCTCACGAAAAAAGGACCCTTGAGTTAAATGGTCGTTCACGACATAATATGTTTTACAAGATCTTATATCGAAACATAATTTGTTTGAATGAATGTTTGAATAAGAATTTTAGGGAATACAATAATAAAAACAAAAAGAAAACAATTCAAAACCGCAATAAAAAATACAAGTACAAATATTAACCAAAAACCGAAATAAAAATACAAATAAATTGTATTTAAAGTAAAACCAGCATCTGTCTTTCTGCCTCAAACTAAGAACCACAATCTTCACACTTGAATATCAGTTACCATACAGGAAGTTGGAGTTTTACATTATGATGAAAATATTCTTTTTTTATTATAAACTTTCATGTCCTACCAGATTGTTAAAATAATAAAATGGAGTATGTAGGAGCAAACATCAACGTATACATTATTCGGACGTTAATCAACATTTCACCGCGATTTACGTCGTTTTTTACATTACCATAATGGTCACCAACACCGTGCGTAACGTCAATTACATTTTTTGTTTTTTAAGAGAATACCCATTTTGAAATTGAGGGATGTCCTTTAAGTCCCTGTTTTTTTTTCTTTCTTTCTTTTATTTTTTCCCTTTTTTTTGGTATTTACTCCTTTCAGGTTATTAGGCTAAATATTTGTGCATATCTCGTCCCCATTTTACCTCTGTAATCTTTTTTTATTTTGAATGCAGTGATTAACTTAAAACGAAAAAAGAAACAAAGTATTTATAACTGAATGAAATCAATTAACAGCTTATGTATAAAAGGTATTAATTATTAATCCTTTCAAGATTTATATAAAAGACACAAGCCTAACTGAATGTCAAATAGTACAACGCGGAACGTAAAAATATATTCGACCCCTCACATTTTCACACTGCCATGTAATAGCATGTTTGTTTAGAATTTATTTTACTTATAAACTAAAAATAAACGAAAGGATATGAAGTAAATGCACATGAGACAAGGTCGTGGAACCAGGCAAATGAACAATGCATTTGTTCATCTTGAAGAAATCATGAAGCTGTCAAAAATGAGCTTTGCTCTTGAACATACAATTTTTCTGAAATGTTAATAGTGTTTTGTTATGTCTTTATTATGGTGGCTTTTTGAGTTGTTTTCTCATGTCGATCCTTTCTTGTTTACGTAACTTTCCCACACTTACTTGCAGATATGATAAAGAATATAATTTTACCAACATGCTTAACTTTTCTATAAATTGAAACAAAAAATATTGAAATGACTGTAAATTGTTGATCTCTGAAAGGATGGTTTCGACAATTTATATCTTAAGACCAGACAGTGCTTTGCTTGGAATGACGAGTGACCTATGAATATCGTGATAATAATTGTTCGCAGGTGCGGGTTCCAATCCAATTGTTAAGCTTATTCCAAATAAACGTAGTCCTAAGCAATAAAATTCCAAAACAAAACAAAACGAAAATCTAAGACAACATATCGAGAATAAGAAGCCTATATTAAAAAAAAATTGTATGCGCTTCAACTTTGATTACTTTCACAAATTTAAACATAGAAAACAAACATTTAAAGTAGAAAATTCACAGATCAATGTAAAATGTAAATAAAGAAACCTTGAGACCATAAATAACTACCTTTTATGTTTGGCCAAAATAATATGCTGATCCAGGGAACTAATGGATTAATCAACATTAAATTGTTTGTTAAATGGTTAAATAAGCAAACAGACTGAAGGCCACAAGTTCTTCTTTAAATAGTTACTGTCATAATTTTTTCTCCAACAAACATGGAAGATAGGTGGGGGGGGGGGGTCAATGCAAAGTTAGATGTTTGGTCAAATGGTTAAGTAATCAATCTCCGTCTAACAGCAAAGCCAGTAGCATTGCTTAATTATTCAGTAAAACCTGTCTAATCTGACACCTGAGTATTCCGACTTTCTGTCAAATCCGACTTCATTTGTTGGTCCCAAAGATGTTTTTATGCTTTTTAAACCTTAATATTCCGGCATAATCAGACACACGGTTTCATGGTTCCATAGTGAGTAGAATTAGACATTAAATTTACAAAATAAAATCCACTGGCGTAATTACATGGGCACAACAAAATGTCTCCTGACAATTTGCAACAATTCCAGAGCTTAGGAATGAAATTTGATATATGATAAAGTATATGTTGAAAAAAGCTTAACTTCTCACCAAAGCCTCAAGGGAAATTAAAATTCCGCAGATTTACAAATACATGACATTTTACTTTTTATGTTTATATAAAAGTGTAATAAATAATTCATATAGTGCACCGCTGGTTTTGTAATTGAGGTAATGTATTGAAAACTAGGTGTTTGGATCAATACATTTTACTTGTTTAATACGATATAGATTAGTTCAAGTTACATGTATTTGTTTAATAACATTATCGGGTCTTGTAAATAAGATGTTAATGTTAGATATATCGCTGGAATTTTAAAATCTGCACGTTATTTGTCAATAAAATACATTGACAAAGTTCAAGGGGGATAAATCATTCTGCATATCTGTAGAGATGAAATTTACACAAATCTTAAATATTAGTCTCCCTAAAGTTCACGCTTCTTAACAACCGATCATGCGCTTTGTACTACTTTTATATGTCGATATCAGAGTATTTTAGATTTAGTTCAAGTTGGAAATAAAGTATACAGATTAGTTAAATAAAATGGACATTAACTTAATGATTTTGGAACTAATCCGAGTGTGATTGCAAACAGTAAATGACTGATTATTTTATTTGCTTAAGCTACACGTTATAGATATAGGTGAAGTGGTGCTATGTTTCAATTTCTTTATCCAAATAAATGTAATAAATCGGAAACATAAAAGATTTGGCTCCCAATGAAATATTTTTTGTGCTAATTATTCAGGTTATTTGTAGGTATACCTTTATTTGAATTGATTGAAGTGATAGGTGAAAATATGAATGATATAATATCACACATATTAATCGATATGAAATAAAAACTTGAATTAAAAACCAAATATAAAAAATTTCTATTTATTATTTAGTCAAAAGTACTTTAATAAATTTGATATTGTGTGTATACATAAACTACACATTATAGTACAAAGACTTATGTATTATTTGAATAACAATGATAAGACATAGAGATTAACACATCCACACCAAGAACATGGCATTTTGACAGATCTTTAGAACATATATGTAGAACTTATTTAAATGACAAATCTTTATAAAATATGCACGTCGACATTTTTCTTACCTCAGATATTGACAAGGCTGAAATTATACGTCCTAATATCCACTATATTATCTGATTAAATGATTTAATTTTTACTTGTATTTCCCAAAATATGTAAATCTCCTTAATTCCTTTTCCAATTAGCAACCTTGTTTTGTTGTCACTTTCCCTTACATATACGTATCTTATTTCGGATATTTAAAAACAGTGATCCAATGTTTACAAATCCGTTTAGTTAAATATCCCGGTATACGCTCCCATTTAGAAGAAAAGTGCCAGAACTTTCCAGTTTAATATTATGTATATCTAAATAACATAGGTAGAACTCGTTCATTGGTGCAAGACTAATAAATACCCTAATTAAAAAATAAAAAAGGGAGGTAATTAGCCCTCTAGCCATAAAAGTTCGTAACTATTGACCTTCAGTTATTTAATATTTATTGACAATTCAATAGAAACATAATTCAATTTTTCGATAAAACCTAACAGGTAGGATTTCAAAAGAATATTGAAACATTTAAAGTGATTAATTTCTACTTTTCAGCACAGTTGAGTGTTATATTGCTGTTCACGATAGATTTATCATGTCATCTGGAGTGTCTTGTAACGACCAGACATGAAAGTATTTAAATTTAAATGAAAAAAAATCAGAAATTAAAGTCAGCGTTTATCTTTTTTTTCTTTTCTTTCTTTCTTTTTTTTTTTTGGACAAAAAATATACATTTAGCATAAGGTTTTCGAACAAATTTTAGGTTGAATTTCAGTGGAACAATAAACCAATAAAAATATAGCAATAAAAACACAGGATTCCTATATAACTCTTTATACTGTGTACAACTGGACTATTAAGCGCTCCATTGGAGAATATTGTTTTCGTGTTCGAAATTTAAAAAAAAAGTAAAGTCAGTTAAAAATTTCATCTATAATAGGTAGCAATACAAAATGATGTATGAGTAACCGGAGTGGTTGTATCGAAAATATGTTTCCTCTGTCTAAACTTGTGAAAATCTGAATTTGTATTGCCGTGCAATTCCTGGTTTGAATATGTAAGTTAGAAAACGGGATCTGAGATCCCAGACCTTTACTTTTTGCTCTGTACATTTTATAAGTTGATATACTTTAATATATTTAAACATACTAGTCATTTTTTCACATTTTGCTTTAGTTTTTGAGCAGCAAATATTAAGATTCAACCTGTCTGTATACAAAACATTTAAAATTGTGGTCAGTTTAGTACTTAACGAAGTCGAAAACATAAGTTCTACATAGATGAGATATAATTTCAAGACCTAACGACTTAAAGAATTTTTTGTAATTTTGATACATCGGCAAACGAATACCGAAGCAAGAAAAGGAAAGGGGAATTTCTAAAATCATAAATCCAACATCAATTCACAGCAACACGAATTGATACAGTATGACAAAGACAAAACAAATAAACAAAAATGAACAAGAATTGAACAATAAAATTATTTGTAATTCATTGAACATGTCGTTAAGGACGCTAAGAAATGTTTAAACTTAAATTAATCCATTTACATATACATGTATATATCAATAATTAAATGGCATCAATGTCTTTCAGAAATTATATAAAATGTCAAAAAATACAAAAGGGTATATGATCCTCTCTCTAAGATAATCTAGCCGGTCTCACCGTCACACTCCTAAAACCTTAAAAAAAAACGAAGCAGTTCTGCAAAGGTTCAACATAAAGGCGTGCAGATGTAAGCACCACTTGTTTCTATATTATAATATTCTATCCTAACAGTCTTCAAAATTAAAAAAAAAAATTATAACAGTAAATAGCCGAAAATTACAATCACATACCATAATCCTCAAAGGATATGCACTAGTAAAACAAATGAAAGAGTAAAAGACAAACGTAAATAACGAGAGAAACACAGGACAGCCGGACTTGGTATCGGCAATAGAAAAACGAGCGGTAGGGTTAAACCGGTTCAAGGGTGCCCAAACCCTGCTTTCTCTGTCCGTCTCCATATAGTAAGATAAACATTCAAATAAAGCCTTATACAGGTTGACTACTAACTCCAAAACCACTATCTTGAAAAAGAAAATTATTAGACAAAACGTAATTTAGAACGTTGGGTCAAGAATCTGCAAAACACAGTCGCAATGGGTAAGAAAAAAAAATCAAAATTTCTTGAAATGTGTCGTAAAGAGTATTTTATCAGTTTCTGGCATTCTTTCATAACATTTCCATAAAATACAGGATGAGAAAAGCTGTTTGTGAGTCACGCATATCTAGATATCAAATGTTCATATCTTCTGTATATCTTCCTAAAAGTATATAACAATTTACGAAATCTGTAACCTTGTAGTAAAAGTTTGGAGCTAGAGGAAAATGGATTAGACATAACCGGTTTAGACTCAACCCTGGATTGACTCACTAATAGTGTGACGGTTGTCACTAGCAGAGCAGAACATGCTTACCCTTCCGGAGCACCTAATGTCACTTCCAGTTTCATGGGAGTTCACACTATGAGTGCCTTAGTTTTTGATGTCGTCTTTTTATTTCTGTGCATTGTGGCTATCTCATGTCCTTGTTTTGTCTTTGTTTTTCTCTGTTGCCGTTTTTGCCATGCCTTTGGACTTTGATTTTTGTGATCATCACTTACCTTGTTCCTTCGGTATTCTTTGGCCTAGAAAGCGGCAGTATTTAGAATAAGGATACCATCTGTATACAGTCAAGATACCATCAATGTACACAATGAAAGGAAATGGAGTAAATGGACATAAGACAAAGTCTCTACAAATAAATAGTAGAACCAAGCAGTGGAACAACTCTTTAATTGTTGTTTTTTATCATGAAGTCACCATAAAGCCTTCAAAAATTATCTTTGCTCGTACATTAGAATAAGTTTAAGACGTTTCCTAGCGTCGGTATGGGCGGAATGCATGGCTAATTGTCGAATAACATAATATTCATGTCTTTCCTGGTCATAGATGCTGCGAAATTAATTGGCAAAGTGCTCTTACAGTCACTGTTATCCATTGCCAGACAAATGCACTATAAGTTTGTGAACAATTACAACATAAAGACAAACACAGGACACTCATTAAGTACATTGTAAGAAAACTTGGCGTTATAAAAAAGTGAGATGTGGGCGCTATAAATATGTGGTCAGAATAACATTTGCAAATTACAAAAAAAAATAATAATAATAAAGTGCCAGAATTTGAAAATATGATAGTATATCCATGTGAGAAATTCTCTTAAGAAAAAGTAAACAATAACCTAAAATATAAAGAGAGAGGATGCACCCCTCTGTATACAGCAAAAGTTGCCTGCTAATATCATTGAAAATTGAAAGAACTTTATCACTGCTTTGTATAGTTCTATTTTGTAGATTTGCATGAAGTCCCATTCGTAATAGAAAAAAAAATATCTGCAATGAGAGGTGTACAATTCGTATCAATGGGAATTCTAATAACCTGTTGATAAGCAATGTTGCCAAAACGAACAAAAATGTTGTCCTGCAAGATTTCTTCAATCATAATTATCATCACATGTCCAGTAACCATAATTGTTGTTAGTAACATTGGAGAATCCTTGCTTTGCGTTACTTTTTGTTGATAATGTTGAAGGGTTACATAAAGTGTAAAAAATCATAACTGTCAAACTTTCTTCAACTTGACTTGATTCTGTTAAAACACAGCTTAATATTTCACTCCTCGTATTCATGTTTAAAAATTAATTCTGTTGGTTACCTTGGTATAATTTTATGTTCATACAAAGATTAACTGTGTTTTAATAATATCAAAACTCCCTTACCAGTTTATTTTCGAAGATTGGCGATATTAAGGAATCATCAAACTTCTTTTTCTACAATGATGTTTACGTTTTCTGTTAATATATGTCCACAACTGTCATGCCGACGTGGAACAGCCTATGCTTCTCAAGATTTGCATCACAGGCAATAGAAGAGAAGTTGAAAAAATACTTCTAGTGTTTTTTTTTTTTTTAAGAAAAGGCAATGATAGACATGTCCTGGTTGTTAGAATAGTTTTNCTTGGTATAATTTTATGTTCATACAAAGATTAACTGTGTTTTAATAATATCAAAACTCCCTTACCAGTTTATTTTCGAAGATTGGCGATATTAAGGAACTTCTTTTTCTACAATGATGTTTACGTTTTCTGTTAATATATGTCCACAACTGTCATGCCGACGTGGAACAGCCAATGCTTCTCAAGATTTGCATCACAGGTAATAGAAGAGAAGTTAAAAAAATACTTCTAGTGTTTTTTTTTTTAAGAAAAGGCAATGATAGACATGTCCTGGTTGTTAGAATAGTTTTTGATATTTGAGTCCTGCATATAAATACATTTTCAAAAAAAAAGTTTGACAGTTTAATTGGTTTTGCCGATCTCGATGAAGTAGAGCACATCAATAATTTTGCAACTTTGGTATTTATGTATTTTGAAACCATTGGGACGATGCCACTGCTGGTGGACCAGAGAACCCGAGGGTAATTACCAGCCCAATAGTCAGACTTGTTGCACATTGTACATTTGAGTCTACAGTAATAATTTTTTAATGCTCATAGAGCGGACCTTAAACAGACATTGTATCATTTTATGAATACGTAGTAAACGGTAGGTGTCCTTGGTACTGGATTTGGCTTCCTATTTCGATGTTTTGGGTAATAAGTACTTTTCGCTACTTTTGGATTAAGGCTTTCCATTATATTAGTTTTAATGCTGCTGATGAGAGGTTACTGATTCAAACACATGTACAGCATATCGAAATTTTCTGTGTATTTTGCAACTTTGGTATTTATGTATTTTGAAACCATTGAGACGATGCCACTGCTGGTGGACCAGAGAACCCGAGGGTATTCACCAGCCCAATAGTCAGACTTTTCTGACACGAAATAAATACATTGCTTTTGTTATGGAAATTTACTCTTTTTATCTAAATTTTAACTACTTAAAATACTGAGGCTTCATTCCGTGTATGGCACTCGGTGGATGCCCTCTGTACTGGATTTGGCCACCAACTTCGATGTTTTTGGTAATGAGTTCTTCTTTTTTCACTACTTTTGGATTAAGGCTTTACCTATTTTGCTGATGAGAGGTTACTCCTTGAAACACGTGTACAGCATAACGAAATTTACCGTTTATTTCATAACTTTGGTAATAATGTATTTTGAAACCATTGCGCCGATGCCACTGCTGGTGGACCAGAGGTCCACGAGGGTATTCAGCAGCCCAATAGTAAGACTTTTGTGACACGAAATTAATACCTTGCTTTTTATGGCAATTTACTGTTTTTATCTAAATTCCAACCACTTAAAACTCTCAAGCTTCATTTCATGGATGTCCTTGGTACTAGGTTTGGCCTTCTATTTCGATGTTTTTGGTAATGAGTACTTCTTTTTTCGCTACTTTTTAATGAAGGCTTTCCATTATATTAGATTTAATGCTGCTGATGAGAGGTTACTCCTTGAAACACGTGTACAGCATAACGAAATTTACTATTTATTTTATGCAACTTTGGTATTTATGTATTTTGAAACCATTAGACCGATGGCACTGCTGGTGGACCAGAGGTCCCCGAGGGTATTCACCGGCCCAATAGCCAAACTTGTCTGACACGAAAAATTTTCCTTGCTTTTTATGGAAATTTACTGTTTTTATCTAAATTCTTACCACTTAAAAATACTGAGGCTTCATGCCGTGTATGAACATTTCCATTTTTGGTAATGAGTACTTCTTTTTGACAATTTTTAAATAAGAGCTTTCCATATTATTTGATTCTAATGCTGCTGATGAGAGGTTACTCCTTGAAACATGTGTACAGCATAACGAAATTTACTGTTTGTTTTGCAACTTTGGTATTTATGTATTTTACATGCACCTAGATTTGTGCTGATATTTGAAAAAAAATTCTTCAAAATCAGTCTGACACCATCATACGATTATTATACATCACTAATTAAAGAACCAAAATTTAACTGTGTTATATTGAACAGCATTAAATAATATTGTACAAATGACGATATTTTTTTTTATCTAATATGTGACAATCCTTAAATATTTCTTTTGAGAAACTTACAAATATTGAAACTAAATATCAAAAGTATCTATGGTATTTTGTTATTTATTTTCACTTTATCAGATGAATTGAAGCTAAAAATTTAAAAAATGACAAAAAAAAAAAAAGTGCCATTTCTGCTGAAGGATTCTATAAAAAAAAATCGAGACATATGTTAAGACTCTGTGTCAACAAAATGGATGTATGACATTTCTTTCGTCCAATTTCAACACCACATACGAAAAAAAATTGATCATTCAAAAAGTAAGTTACAGCGCGACCCATGAGAATGATTTTGTCCAATCAGGATTTTACTCCACGACAATAAAAGATTGCTTTGGTAAGATCAAAATGGGTGTTGCGGCTCGGGACACACGAGAGAGTTTTTATCTAATGGAAAACAGTATTAAAGCAGGACACAGGAGAAAATTTTCGTCACAAGAAACTGGATTTTTCTTCAATGGACATCGCAATAGTTCAATTACAATGGACGTTACAACATTACTTTAGTGATAAATTCACATGACTCGTTTAACTATCAGAGTGTCACAGTTGTCAATACTACGTACTACTCGTTTTGAAGGACAATCAGATATCAAAATGACCAACGCCTAAATGCATCTTCAATATAGTGAGTTGATGTGGAAGAAATGTCCATCTGTACATTCAATACATATGGTCTCATGTTCATTTACTCCATATCATTTCGTAAAATATCAAATTATACAGGAGTTCGTCTTAAAATGCAGTGTGGAGTTTGAAAAACAATTCATTCCCGTATTGAGAAGTATGCTCATTATTTTTTACAGATATGTTGTACTTGTACATGAGATTATCTATGTTTATAACTATAATCTAAATTATTGTAAATTCTAAAACTTAAGTTTTTCTCCCTCCATTGTAGTGTCCTTAGCTATATTTGATATTACTGATTTCGTTGGTTTTATGCTTTTTAATTAATATAAGAAAGATAACAGGAAACACCTACAATGGCCGTAAACCACAATCACATGCCACAATCCACCAGGGAACCGCACGAGAAAAACAATAAAATGACAAAAGACAAACATGGACAACGATAGGAACTTGGGATAGCCGGACTTGGTACCGGCACTAGCAAGAGCTAGCGGTAGGGTTAAACCGGTTTATGGGTACCCAAACCTCCCCTTTCTCTATCCCGTTTCCCTATAGTATAATAAAACATTTTAAACCTTTTTTTTAAATTGTGGATTTCCTTTGTTTGGGTTCCAGTGCTGCTGGTGAGATAATAATTTTCGAAATGGCCATACAGCTCGTTAAAATTTGTTGCAGTTGAAGTTCACATATGTGTTATGGTCTCATGTTCATTTCTCCATATCCTTTCGTAAAATATCCATCTCCGACCCTACCAAAATAAAGAAGTCGCCAAGAACTTCATTAATAGCCAAAATGTAATAAGTTAAAATAGTCGTTTCTTTATTCATAGTTAGATGTTTTTTTCTGCCTTCAATTGGTTTATGGTTACAACTATGTGAAATTTATTTGTGGATGTGTAACTGTAAGTTTTTCCCAAGGATATCGGTTTCTAATACGGTTTTCGTCATTTAAATTTATGTATAAGGAAGGCAGTGTAGCATACCAATATCCAGGTCTAGGAATTTGCTCGAGTGTGTTGTCCAGAAGGACAGGCCAGGCGTCTCCTGATATGAGCGAATCAGCCGTCATGTGAAGGTAGTAGTTGCCTGGAACAAGTCCATCATTAATGACAACTATGCGGCGTTTAAAGTGTAAGGTCAATCATAACACTAGTGACACTGGTAATCACAATTCCGTTCTTCAGTCGTATTCAGTACTGGGGGCCGTCCTGAACTTATTATGAGGTCTTACCATAGCTTATATTTGAAGGATTCATGGTGACTTCGGTATGAAGAACAAAGTAAATCGTTGTTTAGTTGCTTGTTTTTGCCATGTATTTGTAGAGACTTTCTCTCATGTGCATTTACTCCATATTCTTTCAGTCTTTATTTATCAGTTTGACCATAAAATCTGGCTCTACTAAAAATCTCATTTGTGAATGGGGTGTTAAAAAAAAATACTGAACAGACGTGTCAAGAGCCGAGGTCCATGCGACAAAAAGACAAATCAGATGGTAAAAAAAACGGAAAAAATATCGCCGTAATGGTCCTGACTTGAAACAGAAGTAAACCGTAAAACTAAAATTAAGATATAGATTATTGTAAGAGGGCTCTATGCGAATTAGAACATGGGCAGACCTTATATTTGTCAAATTTTATACCGAGCGATAGCGAGATAAAAAATGAAGACAAATATAAGGTCTGACCATGCTTTAATTCGCATAGAGCCTGATTGCAATAATCTATTTCGATTCTAATATATTTAACAAGGGTTTTGAACACTCGAAGCGGCACTTAGAGAGCAATATTGAGTTTTGGACTACAATTGAAATATGTCGGAAAATGCATATAAACACACATAAATTAACATAGAGAAATCTATATTTGTTGTTTTATTAATACAAGTGGCTCATAAGCTTATGAATTAATACAAATAATAATCTGTTATAAAACATATAAAATATTTTAAAATCGAAGCGGGTATTAGTGTGAGCTGGTTGTATTTCTCATTTATATGACTGCTTAGTTATGTTATTTTTGATGCCGAAAAAGAAAAGAAAAGGAATAAAACTCAATATATAATTTTATTAGCGTTAAAAAAAATTTAAAAAAAACATTATATTTAAATCGTAGGGCATGATACAACGGCAGTAGAGTACCGAAGGAACAAAGAAATGGAATTTACAAAAATCGAAGTCCAAAGACATCGATACAAACGAGAACACAGAAAACAATGACGTTAGAAAGATATGGAACATAGATACGATTTCATAACATTTATACATTCGTTGCTAGATTACGGGTACGTCAATTTTAGTTCCAAGTCTTAAATTTAGTAACTGTTGTAAATTTCTATTATTGTCATTATTTGATTACGAGTTTTGGGCGATTCATTATTTAAAACTTTTATTACACAAAATAAATGAATATTGAGTGAATAAAATGTGAAATTGTACATTACGAATGTCCTTTTGTGAAAAAAAGCATGTGCTAAAGATATTGTTGGAATTAGAACATAGCTTTGTTTCCAAAGCGAAAGAAGAGAGTCATATTAGAAGTGACTTTTGAAACAGCGTTTGAACAAAATATTTGCTTATTTTGCTGTGTTGACAAAATCGTTGTACCTACTGTAAGAAATGAGTTCTGAAAGTAAGTGAGAACCGAACCATTACTACAAAAAAAAGAATAGTCCAAAAATTGGCAGCATAAGAAACACATAACAAATTAGGACACATATACTGGTGAACAACACGGGAAACGTGGAAAAAATCAGGTAAGGTGAAAGGTGAAAGATAGACACCATATGTTGGAGAACTGGATGTTTCTTCAATGGACATCACAATAGTTCTATTACAATGGACGTTACAACATTACTTTAGTGATAAATTCACATGACTTGTTTAACTATCAGAGTGTCACAGTTGTCAATACTACGCACTACTCGTTTTGAAGGAAAATCAGATATCAAAGTGACCAACGCCTAAATGCATCTTCAATATATATTGAGTTGATGTGGAAGAAAATTCCATCTGTACATTCAATACTTATGGTCTCATGCCCATTTACTCCATATCCTTTCGTAAAATATCTAATACAGGAGTTCGTCTTAAAAATACAGTGTGGAGTTTGTAAAGCAATTCATTCCCGTATTGAGAAGTATTCTCATTATTTTTATAGATATGTTGTACTTGTACATGAGATTATATATCATGTGTACACTATGTTTATAACTATAATCTAAATTATTGTAAATTCTAAATGGTGAACAACACGGGAAACGTGGAAAAAATTAGGTCAGGTGAAAGGTGAAAGGTAGACACCATATGTTGGAGAAGATGAAGGATTATTTTTCAAAAAGGGAGTTAACTACTTAACAGTGGACATCATCATCCTTGTCTGGATTGTTTATATCAGCAACCCACTTATCAATATATAGGTACATGTAGGTATATTTATATGACGATGCCTCGGTGGTCTCTTCAATTTTGAGTTCATTAAGGTATTTAAGATGATGGCATCTTTAAAGTAAGTGAGAACCAAACCGTCAGTCAAAAAACGAACAATCCAGGGACAATGGCAACGTCGGAAACACCAAGCGAATACCGAAGCAAAAATGGTGAAAGGGGGGAATTCCAAAATAAAAAATCCAAAAAATTGGCGATTCATATATCCAACACGAACTGAGACAGCGTGACAAAGACAAAACAAATAAACAAGCATGAACAAGAACGCCGCAAGACTAAAGCAACAAGGACATTCAATGAAAGAACATCACCCACAACAAAAACTAAAATGAAATCAACTGAGCTAGCTGCATCCATGAGCTTGCCATGGTGTGACCGTGACTTAATACGAATAAAGGAATAAATCCGCTTAAAGTGACCTATAATTATTACCCACAGGTATCTCGTTTATCTGCTGGTCAGGAACATTTGTCTTTCAAATTTTACAAATATGTTGTCAGTTCAAAATCTCAGCATTACGTCAACATTCTCATTCTTTTACTTTCATTAGAATTAGTGTAATGTTTAAAAAAAAATAGCTCTTTCATCTTTTTTAAATCAACAATGAAAGAATATGGAATAAATGCACATGAGACAAAGTCTCTACAAATACCTGGTAGAAACAAGCAAAGGAAATAACGCTTTTGTTGTTGGTCTTCATCTTAAAGTCACTATGAGGCCATAAATTATTTATTTTTTCTCGTACCAGTCATAGTAAGATCAAAACGGACCCGAGCACCGATTTGAGTGGAATTCATTGCTAGATGTCCAACAACGCTACAGTCATGCTACATGTCTTTATTATATACAGGGAAGTAGTTCACAAAAATTATCTCCCCTGTAAATCTGTTTACCTGTCATCTCCTCAAATAAACAAGATGTTTGATGACTCAGCCGCGGTAAAAAAACATCAAATTTCTAAACTTTTCGGTATTTTTTGCATTTCACATACTATGTATCTTATGCTGCTACAATCGATGTAAAGTACAGATGTATGAGGATTATGTATACAGTCAATTGTTGTTGATTAATTTGTAAAACATTGTTTTAAAACAAACTCTGCCTGATAGTCAAAACTGTATGATAATATAGAAAGAAATTTTAGCCGCCCTAAAAGGGCATGGGCAGAAACAAAATTTAGAGGTATTATTAAATATACAACTAGATGTTGTCGGAAACGACAGCTATCCCCGCACTCCCTGTTTGACACAGAAAACAGTTGTTATACACCCTTGGCATAATTTTTTTCATTATCTTTGAAATCTACCTATTGATAGTCATTATTTTTACTAAAAGAATTCTAGGATATATGGTCGCTAAGTAGAATTCCAAAAAATAAGTGGTCTTTGAGACTTTCAGGAAATTTACCACAATTGGAA
>MJUU01056516.1:71613-106417 GCA_002080025.1 Modiolus philippinarum
TACAGTTTGCAAATGAGCATGTTCACTCTGATGACGATATACAAACTGGAGGTAACAACAAAATTACCGAACAGAGTTGTCAAGAGCCGAAGTCCATATGACAAAAAGACAAACAAGATGGAAACCAACGCAAAGTCATAGCTACATCCCTTTTTCGTCTCAAACGACACATTCCAATACCCTTAAATTATAATGAATATCAAGCCTGCGTCTCCTTTTTTTCTAGAAAGATGAACATACTTATCCTCGGATTTTGTCTGACATCATTGCCTTATTCCTTCACTTTTCCATACGTGTCTAACGACACCATGAAGGATTTGAAGGATTTACGGGAGAAGAATCTGAAAGATTTACATGATGATATTGATGCCATAGAGTCAAAGATTTCTGAAATTGAAAAAGACATCAGTGGTAAGACAATTTTAATACAATCTAATTTATCATTATATAAACATTTAAAAAATATATAGAAATATACCTGTTTTAAAATCTAAATTCCAAATTTACAATTTCTGCAGATGGTCACTGTTTCTGTAGATGGTTTCCCAAATGTTTAGATTTCATCTGCACTGAAGAGACGTAAGTTCTTGTAATAGCCATATGCAGAAACTAAATTAACAGGAAATTCGGCATTTTTAGTTACTCGACAACTTATGTCTCTTCAGTGTATTTCAAATCATACATTTCGGAGAGAAAAAAAAGCAAAAGTTGTGTAAAAACTGATAGAGAACAAATAACAAACATGATCTAATCGAAACCCGCAATCACTTAAAAGCATCTTCGGTAACTTAGGTAATTTAAATTCCTTTCTATAACCATATTGCTACGGTCAACCAAGTGGCAAAAGAAGTCAAAGTTTACACCCCAAGCTTACATTCTATAATGCATCTGCGGTCGCTAAAAAGACGCATTGTTTACAGTTGTAACCTTTTTTGTTTGATATGTACACACTGTGTAGTCTTTTTAAGGTAATAGAATGTAGGCGTGGGTTGAAAAGCTTGACTTCGATTCAGTTAAAGTTTTGCCACTTGGTTGACCGTAGCAATAATACCATCATCAATATCATGGCTTTTATGTTTATACTGATAACTCTGACGTCTAAAATATATATAAAAAAAACATTGCGACAATTTTGATAGTTTTGGCTTTCCAATAGTTTATTTCCCGACTCTAAGCGGTAATATTCTCCCGTCACATGCATACGGTTATTGTCATGCCTGGAGATTGTTCAACGGTTTTGTCAACAGAGCAAAATTATTGGCTACAGTCGGGTCATGTTAGACAACCGTCGTATTTTTCACAACAAATTTCTATTGTAAGTTGGTCACCATGATTCGAAAATTCTAGGTCAAGAATGTCTTCCCGGACGACAAGCACTGACTATGACGTAACATCTCACTGGTAGTTTGACGGGTGTCATGCTCGGAGTAAACCATGTTTACTCTCTTTAGAACCTAATCTAACTTCCAGTATTTTTGTTAGTGTTGACACTGCTAGTGATTTAGGTTTGTGGCGTTCGTATTCATTTCTATTTATTTGCTCTGTCTTTTTCATGTTGTCTCCATTAGTGTGTCATTTGAATGTTTAGATTTTTTTATTTTGAACCTTTTCCCCCTTACTGCATTTTTGCTTCGAAATTCGTCGGCCTATGCTTTTGATAGATTTTGTCTCTTCGGTTCAGATGATATCAAAACAATTGGATTACAGTACAAATCAAAAACACGTAGGATATCTAACGAAAAGCCAAAATCTGCTAAGGAAGAGAGTACGCCTCATTTTAAAACTGTCTTTTAAAATACGGATATTGCAATTTCTGAATAAACTTTTTGGCTTTTAAATATACGCAGGAAATAACAGTATAATTACGAGGAATCGTAGCACTTCAGACAGTCAAGGTTGTTTTTGTCTATGATCTCAACTGCACAAAAAATTCCTGTAAAGCTGACTGACTGACAATCAAAATTATTCTGTCACCGAAATCACGTCATACCTAATGTTATACTTTGGGACTACTTTTCTGTATTCGTACGCGTAATATTTGTAACGTGGCATATAAATTTTGTGAAATATTATGCAATGTCGTTTAAAAAATATCCAAATCATGTATAAAAAGACGAGATTTATGACGAAACATGAACAAGACAAATATTTATTGGTGAATTGTTTGTTTTTACTGTAGAGGCAACAACTATGATCTATACTAACATTTCAGGAAGAATATGGCAGAAATATGGAGGACATTGTTATTTATTCTCAGAACACCGTACAAACTGGCCAGATGCTGTGGTAGATTTTTATATATTTTTTATATGTTTTTACATTATGTTTTAGTAAGCTTCTATAAACATTAATCTTTGTTTTACATTATGCTTTAGTTCGCTTTTACTAAACAAAATTACCGATCAGAACTGTCAAGAGCAAATGAAAGGCATATTAAGCATGTCGACAAAAGCTTTCAAAATCATAAACACATTTGTTCTATTTTTGATATTATAAAGTTTTTGTTTATGGTCTTCCAAATATTTATTTAATCTGCCCAGAAGATACATAAATGCCATATGCAGAAACTAAATTTACAGTGACTTTGGTATTTTGTTATTAATATGAAAAAAGGTATAAAAAAGGATCTAAATATAGTCTGCGGACTACTCGATCAAGGCACGAACTTCTTCTCATCCGTCACATGTCGTATTCCATACCTTGGATTTATCAAAAAATAAGATAAGATATTAGGGTTTTATGGTTAAAATTCAGCGATGTGTGTTGTCACTGTTAATTCTATGAGAAAGAAAAACAACAGAGGTATCAGCAAAGGTCTCATAGTGGCAGAAAAACAAATAAGCGTTGTTCTTTTTCTTGATTCTACCATGTATTTGTAGAGACTTTGTCTCATGGGCATTTACTCCATATGCCTCCATTGTTCATGTAAGTCATACTATCAAATCCTGATAATGTCACCAGAACTCCATGAGCAGAAACAATTTGAATGTTAATACAGAGAAATACAAAAATAAGTGTTAGCATAGTTAGTTTAATATTTGTGTTGTTGGTTTTAGATTCAAATATCTAGCAAATATAACTCATATTTTAAAATTATTTTTTCAGCTTTATTCCAACTATATTTCGTGATGATAGTATAATGTAAGTTTTGTTTTTGATACGAAACATATTGTCGACAACAATGGACGAGCCCACTTGTAGGTGGGTCTATTATTGGAAACAATAGTTTAAAGTATCAGGAACACAACTTCTATTATTCTTTTTATCGGTAATTAACTAAATCATTTAAAAGAACAAATTTAAAAAAAAATGAAAATCAGTTTTCAAGAAATCGGAGAAACTGACCACTGATTATTAAAAGACTTTGCTGCTGATGAGGAATCAATTTCAGCTCATTAAAATTAATGCAGTTGGAGTTAACATATGTGTTATGGTCTCATGTTCATTTACTCCATATCCTTTCGTAAAATATTTGTACGGTCCTAATGGTTTTTGTAGATGAAGATTTCTTTTTTTTTTACATTAATGCGCTGATTGACACAGTAGGCATGGCCTAAGAAATTTTTGCCAATATGTTTTCTTATTAGGACAGTGGCAAATACTGGAAATATTTGCCTCACTAGATCAATGAAAACTCACACAAATTACCGATAAAAAGTTATATACCGCAGTAATGTGACACTAAATACGGAACTTTTGAATCGTGTTCATTCCGAAAACAGATATATTTTTATACGTAAAAATTAAAAAAATATTGGCAAAAAGCATCATTTGTCAATTCAGATTTAGTTAAAGAATTGTAATATAGGAAAAATTATACATGCACTTCAATTTCATAAATAGTTTGTTTTTGATGTGGTATATATTAAATCTAGTATTCCTTCTTACTGGTATCCGAGGCGATCGTTTCCGCCTTCAATAACACGAGAGTTCCTCTCTCGAAAGACCCGTATAATACTGCCACTTTTTTCTTGTCTTTAATGTATAAGACTTTGTATCAAAACAGCATCATGTGTGCAACACGACACGATTTGAATCACGAGTTAATAGAAATGTAGCAGGTAATCAAAAATCTGTCCCTAACATGCTCACAAGATGACACTATGAATATTGATTTTTTTTGGGGGGGGGTCGCTCTAGTAGTTTAGTTTTGCTTTTGTTTTTATATTGTTTGGTTTTGATGTTTTGTTTAATTGTTTGCTTCGTTTTGTTCTTTGGTTTTTTTTTGTGTTTTGTTTTTTTGTTTGTTTGTCTTCTTTTTATTTTTTCTTTTGTAAAAAGAATGTCAGTAACATTACCTTCATATTTTTGTAACCTAGGGAGTATCTTCCTCTTGCATAGCTCTGTCCTTTGCTGATTTTGGCTTTCCTATTTGGGTCCTATTGGTAATTTGTTTTCTATCAGCTTTTACACATATTTCGGTTGATGGTTTTCCATCTGTTTTGATTTGATCTGCGCTGATGAGACATAAGTTGTCGAAATGCAGAACCTAAATTCACAGTAACCTCGGTATTTTGTTACTTCCCAAATCCCAATCAACTACATATTTTTCTTTCACAAAAGAAAAGTTATTGTTAATCTTTTTAATGTGTAGACATCTCTGTCAGTGACGTATCAGTAAGTTGTTCCATGTGGAAACATTCACAAAACTGATTGAAAAACAAAAAAAAACAACTAGCAAGGTACCCTATTATTTTTTTCTAGACTTAAACTTGGAATAATTTGTTTTACTGTTAATGGTTACTATTGTGTTGATCAATATATTTACAATACTTATATTTGTACAGTTGTTATACTGTAAATCACAAAACATGTATAAAAACATATATAAATGTATATTTCTTATAGAGACAATGTCAGGAAATGGGAGGTTATCTTGTTACAATAAATAACGCCGCAGAGGATGCATTCCTTAACACAAAGATAAAAGGTTAGCATATTTTTTAGCAACGATTGTCTATTTAGATGTCGGTTTTTATGAGTTCATCCTGTTATTGCTTTAATTCTGAGTGCTGTAGCTATGTTCATTGGTTTTGTGGTTGTATCGTGTCTTTCCGCTTCTTTGCTTTGTCTCCAACGTTAGTCAAAGGGTCAATCTGAACTACATTAGTGAAGCGAAGATAATAGGAAACGCCTACAATGGCCGAGAATTATAATCGCATGCCACAATTTACCAGGAAACTGCACAAGAAGAACAAACGTAGAAACTGACGATAGGAGCTCGGGATACCCGGACTTTGTACCGGCACCAGCAAGAGCCAACGATATAGTTAAACCGGTTAAAGGGTACCCAAAACTTCCCTTTCTCTATCTGGTTTCTTTTTAGTATAATAAACATGCAAATAAGATAGACTACTAAATCAAAGACCATAATCATGAGGAGGTAAGAAGACAAAACGTAATGTAAAAAGATGGGCCAAGGATTACTCGCAGCTTAACTGCAGGCTACCTTAAAAGGCCTAGTCTGCTGGCAAAACACTGTCCCTCTACTGAAGAAAAATCAAAATGGAAAACTCCCGAAAGGTTTAGAAAAGACTCATGATGGTTTTCCATAGACATCTTGCAGTATCAGTGAGAGGCCAGTATACTTGTAAAATCTTCAGGTCATTGGATACCAAACCAAATTTAACAGATTCATACAGAATATCCTTTCAATATCACATATTTCGTACAGAATGTAAGTTACGTCCCAGTTCTTCTGGATTTTTTTATTATCAGTTTTTGACATTTTTGACAACATTTCCGTAAAACGATAGTGATAAATGTCTTTAATAATAAGTTGTTCGCGAGTCACTCCATTTTCAAATATCAAATGTTCATATTTTCTATAAACTTTCTTCAATATATTTAAAACTTATGAAATCTGTTACCTTGTTGTAAAAGTTTGGATGTGATAGTAAGCTTACGTTCATTAGAATCGTCAGGAGTAGAACAAACGTAATAGTTGAGATATATACACCGAGTTGAGATATATACAACGAGTATGATGAAGATAGAGGACCGCCGCCGTCAAGAAAAGGGAAATTAGTTAAAGTGAAATCAAAATCATCCTTTTTAATCATAAATTTTAGTTTTATTAATCTAAGTCAAAATGATAGTTAGATCCAGAAAAGGGCAGTATTTAGAATCATTGTTTGCTTTATAAGTTTCAGTTCTAGTGAGGTCGACATAGTCTAAAAATAGTAAGATTATTGTCCATATACCTACTGATATCATTGAAAATGGAAAAAATCGATCACTGTTTTGCAGGGTTCAATTCTGGACTTTTTTCTTAAAGTCTCGTTCGCAACAGAACAGAAAAAAGATCTGCAATAAAAGGTGCATAGTTTGCACCGAAAGGGATTCCAATGACCTGTTGATAAAAATACATAGCTGTTTTAACTTTGAGATTTACATTGTCTATAATATTTTCCACCAGTTAGTTTTATACTATGTACATTTATATGTTTTACTAAGTATATGTGCTTTCCGCGAAATGCAAGTTATTTGTAAATAAAGTACATTTTCCTTGTTCTTATTTCATGGAAGCCACTAGCTGGATAGGATTGTCAGACATGATAGACAAACAGTTTAGATGGATTGTAGATCAGGAACCAGCCGTTTATATGCACTTTGCAAGTGGAAAGCCAAGCATAGGTGGACCTGCTTGTGTATATAAAAATAGTGCTAATAAGTACTGGTACGACTACTTATGTACTCCAAATTACAGTTTTATATGTGAACACAATGACTGTAAGTATCACTTATACATTAGTTTTGATCACATGCTTCTTTGTTGTTTTGGCTGTCTAAAATAAATTGACCTAGTTCTATTCATGTAATGTAAATGTGTTTTGTCACTGATTCACTGCCTCAATTGTGAGAAATCATTATTATTGTAGGCAGTTTTCACATGAAACTCGGGTTCGAACGTAGTAGCGGAAGTATATGCCCGATAGTCAAAGATTGATTGAATTATTAGTTAGAGTTTATCGTCCAATGAGCAATATTTCAGCTATATCAGGACAAGAACAAGTTAATCAATTCAAAAAATTGAAAGTAACAGAAGAAAGAAATAAAGGTGGAAGGGACAACCTGGGCAGCGACTTTTGACTGCCACTGGAAAACGTGAGAAATTGGTAGGGGCAGGAAATTTAGCCTTCCATACGACACCCAATGCGTCTGCTCTCTTTAGAGAAATATAGAACAGATGCAAATTCAAAATTCAAAAAGAAAGTAAAACAATCCACATTTACGTGTCTGAATGGGATGATTTAGTTCAAAACTGTTCTTAACCTTTATTTCCTTCATAAACTAAGACGAACAAAATTAAAAACATTGTTGTTTTTCATCCCGTTTACTCATATTCCGTTACCATTTGCGCGTGTGCGAAATCTATATGGTTATCGAGTTTTAAACAGGTTGCCATGTTAGAATTCCGCTTTATACAGCAACTTCCTTTCTAGAGCCTAATTGCTCACAAATAGCCCGTCTTGAACTTGCTATGAAGTATGAGCAAAGCTCATTGTTGAAGACCTGATGGTAACTTCGTGATGAAGAACAACAATTAAAGCATTGTTCAACTGCATGGTTTTATCATGCATTTGTTGAGACTTTGTCTCATGTGCATTTACTCCGTATCATTTTATTGTTTTCTTAAACAGGGGTAACTCGAAGTCACCACTGCAGAAGTTTTACGGTCGACATTACGATCTTGTTTACCAGTATGGGATATCTGTTTCTCATATGACAACAAGCCTTTCCCAATAACATAATAAGTTTGGTTTTCTCTATCGGAATCGACAGATATCCTATAAGAAGCAAGATATGCTTACTTTACCGGTACACTTGATATCACCCATAATTGTGTCGACTGCGTTCAGGCAGTGGCGACATATAGGGATCACTATCCTTCGTCTTGTGTCGACGACGTCTTCGTCGGCGTCACAAAAATGTGTGTCACATTTTCTCAGGAACCATGTATCTTAACCCTTTTCAATATGGTATGGAGTGTCAGTATGGGGACTTACACCGTGCAACAGACTTTCTAATCTCTCGCAATGCCCTCTTCCTGTTTGAAGGAACTTTGATTTTTTTGTGTCTTGAAAATTTTTGTCACGTTTTTCGCAAGAAGCATGTATCAAAGCCTTCTGCAATTTGGCATGGAGTATCAGTATGGGGACTTATACCGTCTAACAGAGTCTGATCTCTCTCGCATGCCCACTTCCTGTTTGACAGAGCATAGAATATTTTTTGCCGATCGGAGTCACAAAAATTTCTGTTACATTTTTCTCATGAACAATGAATCCGAGCCTTCTGCAATTTGGCATGGAGTATCTATACAGGGACCTATACAGTGTATCAGAGGGTTTGGATCTGTTGCATGCCCACTTTCTGTTTGAGAGAACTTAGAATATATTTTGCTCCTTGAAAATTTCTGTCACATTTTTCTCGGGAACCACATATCCCAGCCTTCTGCAATTCAATATGGAGTATAAGAGTGGAGACCTTTACAGTGTGATAGAGTTTGAGATCTTTCACATACCTACTTCCTGTTTGACAGAAATTAGAATATTTTTTTTATTATGCAGGCGACACATGTCTTCCCTGGAAGTTTTAAATTGCTGGAGGGTTCATAATATTCGTCTGCAAATGGCCATTTCGACAACTTATGTTTCTTCGGAGAGGAATAAAAAAAATTAAATAACAATTATAGTGCACATTTCTTATTATTGCAGATGATATAACAAATACCTTAAAACATTCTACATGCCAAATTCTACATTTGACTTTAATAAACAATGGCAATATTTGTTCATTTCAGGTTAGGACGTTTAAATCGGGGAAAACGTTACATACTTATCAGGAGGCTGCTTCATTATATTTGGATGCTGTTATATTATACTATCATATAATAATTACATGGAAAAAAAACGGATTCTAGAACTTAGTTTGGGATTCTAAGAACACTCTACTTCTAAAGGTGTAAACGTCGCTATTTCAACATTTCGGAAATATTTCAAACATGACACCAGTTTACTGCCATAGAAGATTTAACGTCCATTATAGGTTAGATTTTTAAATGAAACTTTTGGACTAATCAGTAATGAAAATGCAATTTTTTGTTATATTAACTCATAGATTCCAATTTTTTTTTATCGAATGTTTATAGGAGAATCTGCATATTGTAGCTTTTTTCATGCCTTTAGCCTAGTTTGTTTTATGAGTATTTGTTCGTTTTCATTGTGATGCCTTTGTAAAATGGACGACTAAAAAGTAAAACCTATGTCAGAATTGGCAAACAAATAAATAGGCATTATTTGTAAATATGAAAATAAAGCTTTATGTTTGTGCAAGGTAATCTGTGTATAACATAACTGTATCACTTATCATAAAAAAGTAAGTGATAACCTAACCGTTAGTCTAAAGAACGAACAATCCAATGACAATGGCAATATCGGAAAACCAAGAAACAAAGACAAACTTTAAACCGGGAAATTTTCGCGGCAGTTTTATTTTCGCAATTTTCGCGCTGGGAATGGAAGCGCGAAAATAAAACGGCGCGAATATTCTTGTCTATAATTGAAGTCAACGGTCAACTATTTGGCAGTGCGAATTCAAAACTGCGCGAACTAAATTCCTGTCAATCTACCGCGAAATAAAGACGGCGTGAAAATTTCCCGGTTTCCAGTAATTTGAGCACGGTTAAGAAAAAGAATTATAAGACACATACACATACAAAAATGAACAACACGGACCCAATAAAAAAATCATTTTTGAGATCAGGTGCACCGGTACAGTAAACATCTCATGCACGTTATAAGACACCAGCCGTGTTGAACATGTCAACTCTAGTAGTAAAGTTAAATTTGGTAGTGGAAAAACAAACTTATTGGCAAAGAGAAAGATATGTTTTCATCTGGGAAACAGATATCCCATAGCGGTCCGCACGATCATGATGTCGACCGAAAAACTTCTGAAGTGATGACTTCAAATTATTGGTAAAATACCATTGCTTAAGTAGCTATTTAGCAACTGAGCTCTACCATTTTGGATGGAAAAATAGATGGTCTATATTGTTGTCTCATCTTAACTATCCTATTTGTTCTTCTATATACGGTTTTCATTTGAAATTATCATTATTGATTATGCTACTTGGATGTTTGAGTATTTTGTTTTCTCAAATTATTTGAGGTGTATGCATAGCAGGAGCATAGGACTGTCGACACAACCAGTTTCACTCCTGACAAAGTTAATGTGGATACTCAAATCTAATTTTTCGGAGTTGTTATTTTTTACTATTATATCGGTAGGCTACACTACCTTTTATTTTATGGCTTGATGAATAAAAATCTGAGATTATGTATGTGGAGAGAGGTGAAAACAATCGTGTAAGTCAGTTTTGTTCCGTTTGTGTACATGAAGAGTAATCAAAAGTCGCATTTCATGGAAAAATACGTCATAAAACACAGCAGTATAATACCGAAGAAACAAAGAGTGGTATTTACAAAACTCCAAGTCCAAGACATGGCAGAAATGAGAACACAAAACATACTAGTAATGAAGTTAGACAGCAACAAAACGTAGAAAACAGAACATTCAAACCTAAGGCACTCACAGTGTGAACTTCCATGAGACTGTGAGAGACATCAGGTGCTCCGAAAGTGTAAGCATGTCCTGCCCTGTTAACAGCACCCGTCACACAGATAGTGAGGAAATAAATAAATTTAAAATCGATAAACAAGCGATAAAGGGATATGGAGTAAATGCACATGAGATAGTCTCTACAAATAAAGGCAAAGCAATGGAACAATGTTTTCTTTGTTGTTCTTTATCTTGAGGTCACGATGTCGTCTTTAACATTGCTTTGCTTATACCTCAAAGTAAGTTCATGACAGCCCCAAGCACCGGTTTGTGCAAAATTTATTACTAATTGTCGAGCAGCGCTATCCGTGTATAAGGGGTTGTAATCAATCATAAAATAAAATGTTGTTACAATTGCTTTTATCCATTGCCACACAAAAAGACCAACAGAAGGCAATCACGACACTTAAACATACACAGGGCACTAATCGAGTCCAAAGTAAGAAAACTTCGCATAATGAAATAATGGGATGTAGGCACAATAAACAGGTGGTAAGAATAACAATTCTATATTTCAAAAAATAGAAATTCCAAAATTTGAAAGCATGATAGTGCGCCCATTTGAGAAATTCCCCGACTGAAGCACAAGTACACCATAACAGAAATGTATACATAGCATACATCTCTCATACGGGAATATTCTAAAGGAACCATACTGCAGAAGAGACCTCCAGTCGAAAAGAATCAAAGAAAGGATATGGAGTAAATGTACATGAGAAAACGTCTCTTGAAATAAACGGTATAAAAAAGCAATGGAACAACGCTTTTATTGTTGTTCTTCATCTTGAACTCACCATGAGGCTTTCAAAAATGAGCCTGGCTATATTTTTGTATATATTCGCTGTTCCATGCAGAAAACTTCGACAAAGGAACAGTGTTTTTTAATTTGCTTGTTCTTCATTATGCGTCGACCAATGAAACATTTTTGACCTTGACAGTAATAGTAGGATGCCCAAGCGACATTTTTTTCGAATTTGGGTTAACGGAATCACACACACCTGCATTATACATTTTTGGAAAGAAGAGATCATGGCGCATCGAAATAACAATGTCGTAGAGATCAAATTTGGTCACATTTTATTTAAAATGGGGTTAAAGGTCATTTCCTAAAATCAAGAAAAATCTCACGGAACTAAAAGTTGGCTTCATTTTAACAACAAACCCCTCACGAAATTTTCAAAAAATAATATTAATTTTATCCAGAAAGTTCATTGTTTAATTTTTTATAATGATTTGTCATTTATCTTCATTAAACAAGTTTCACGGTTACCATTTGTTTTTGAGATGTGCAATTTTAAATATTTTCACCTGAAATATATAAAGGACGCTTTCAATTATTATGAATAGTATTTTCTAAGTTTTTGTTGAACCATTGTTTAAAGGAAACCTTGAAATTAATTTTTAAGCCTTATCATTTCAAAATTAAAAACAACCTGGACAAAATAAATCACTTTTTTGTTTTTGGTATTACTTGAGTAGATTTCCATGAAAAACATGCACTACCATAAAACCTAGTAAAACCAATAAAACTCGACCAAAACCCTGTTATATCATTTACATGGATATCGAAATCTCAATTGAAATGTAAAAACAATAACATGTACATGAAAATTCGAAATTCGAACAATTAAAAAATCTCCAACAGTTCTAATTAATTTGACAAAGACTTGGTCTACCATGTTATTCTACCGTCATATAGATTGGAGTTATCGCTCTTCGTACGTTACCAGATTTATAAAGCGATAAAAATTCCAGATTCACAGAAAATTTTGAGATTTTTATGCAAATTTAATGCTTTTATATGTTGATTTCTCTGTAATGGCAGACATGACACCCATGATTTTTGGCATATAGGTACAGATGATAGTCGTGTTTCCGTTTAAATTAAAATATTTCGAAAATTCAGGTAAGTAACTTCGTATTCAACATAAATGTCTTTTTTATTCCAATTTTAACACCGACAAATTATGAAAATCAATGAATAATAAGTTTTATTCTATAATATATAAATACTAATGGTAAAGTTGCATTGACATTAAAATGAATAAAAAAGGATATTCACTCCATGAAAAGGATATTCACCGCGGGAAACGTCACGTGCGACATATTTTTAGAAAAAGGGAAATCCCGTATTTATATCGTCCAATCACATTGCTATGTAACATTGTCGCGTGACACTGTGACGTCATCGGCATCATAAAAAACAGAATTGCTTCATCTAAAGAAAAGAAGATCTGCGAAAATGGTGCAAATATGCAAAGAGGAAGACACTTAAAATACGAAACAAGTCAGCGTAACACTGGTAAAGCCGTTCACACAATATTTTGGGAAAAAATCTCCCGACGGATGTCGACAACACATAGCGCAGAATCGTCGCACATTACACAGATGCAAGGAGTGAAAAGGAAGAACACAAGCATTCATTTAGGATAAAAAATTTATTCTCTAAATAAAGTCTTTAAAGAACCTTCGCTTTTTACATTAAAATGTCAATTCACTCCCTTCTTCACATTCTCCCACCAGTGACGAACAATGGAAAAATGAAAAAAAAACGAAAACTCAGTGTTAGCTAGAATCTGTAAATTTCTGACAGTAAAGATAATAATAATGTTATATTTATTGTTTTGCATATCCTCAAAATATTTTTTGAAAAGTATATATTTCACTTATTTTATGCAATGTCTAAAGCCTCTTTAATTCGACACCCATAGAAAATTTCTAGGTGTATAGTATAATACATAATAAAAAGAATTATTATGTATTTATCGGATAATAGAATAAAGTAGTTACTGCCTTTAGTTTCGGTAAATATGCAGTGTTATTGACTTTTGGGAAAACAGATATTCACCTCGCCATGCGGCTCGATGAATATCTGTTTCCCCAAAAGTCAATAACACTGCACATTTACCTCAACAAAAGACAGTAACTGTTTATTATTCTATAATATATAAATACTAATGGTAAAGTTGCATTGACATTAAAATGAATAAAAAAGGATATTCACTCCATGAAAAGGATATTCACCGCGGGAAACGTCACGTGCGACATATTTTTAGAAAAAGGGAAATCCCGTATTTATATCGTCCAATCACATTGCTATGTAACATTGTCGCGTGACAACGTCATCGGCATCACTAAAACAGAATTGCTTCATCTAAAGAAAAGAAGATCAGCGAAAATGGTGCAAATATGCAAAGAGGAAGACACTTAAAATACGAAACAAGTCAGCGTAACACTGGTAAAGCCGTTCACACAATATTTTGGGAAAAAATCTCCCGACGGATGTTGACAACACATAGCGCAGAATCGTCGCACATTACACAGATGCAAGGAGTGAAAAGGAAGAACACAAGCATTCATTTAAAAGACAGAAATCATCGATTATTTAGGATAAAAAATTTATTCTTTAAATAAAGTCTTTAAAGAACCTTCGCTTGTTACATTAAAATGTCAATTCACTCCCTTCTTCACATTCTCCCACTAGTGACGAACAATGGAAAAATAGAAAAAAGCCGAAAACTCAGTGTTAGCTAGAATCTGTAAATTTCTGACAGTAAAGATAATAATAATGTTATATTTATTGTTTTACATATCCTCAAAATATTTTTTGAAAAGTATATATTTCATTTATTTTATGCAATGTCTAAATCCTCTTTAATTCGACACCCATAGAAAATTTCTAGGTGTATAGTATAATACATAATAAAAAGAATTATTCTGTATTTATCGGATAATAGAATAAAACAGTTACTGTCTTTAGTTTCGGTAAATATGCAGTGTTATTGACTTTTGGGAAAACAGATATTCACCTCGCCATGCGGCTCGATGAATATCTGTTTCCCCAAAAGTCAATAACACTGCACATTTACCTCAACAAAAGACAGTAACTGTATAACATTCTAGCTAGTAAAACAAAATTTTAGGTCCGGACTTTCACAAAAATAGCTTCTAATCAGGATTTCAGACACTCTTACTTATTTCTGTAAATTAAAAGATACCATATCTTAGAATCTGCTATAGGGTACCCCTTAAAAATGAGAAATTACAGAAATCGTGACCACGGAAACTTTCTACGACAATGAAAAATATAAAATTTAATAACTATTCCAGCCTGTAAAACAAAAATTAGTCGTGTGTTAATCCGTTAATCCAAACTCGCAAACTAAGCGTCTTTTTGGAAATTGGGCACCCTACTATAAGGCTCTCAATTATACAGTAAAGACATTATTATGTTCTGTTTGTGTTAATGAACTTGTTTTTTTTTGTCATAAGTGAAGCGTAATAAAAGTTTTAATGAATCCGGAAGATGTCACAATATGTACATATCCGTCAATTTATATTACTACACGTCGCTAGTTCCGTAAATTTATTTTTAGCTTATATTTAAGCATCAACAAAATATACATCAAAGTGGATGGTCTTTCTGTCATGAATTCTTGTAATTACTCATCTTGAAATATAAATTCAAGACCAAGAACAACAATAAAAGCGTTTTCCATTGTTTTGGTGTGACCTTTTCTTATGTACATTTACTTCGTATCCTTTCACTGATTTTTCACTCGGACAGGAACATAAATTGTCATTCTGAAATATAAAATATGTACTAGTTCTTGAAAGAATTTCTTATATGGATACACTGTCATTCTAATTCTAACATTTATTTTTTTTTTAATTCCTGATGGTATTTTGGCCACCTATTTGTGGTGCCTACATATCACTAATTTCTCTATGAGCTCAACACGTATTTCGGTTTATGGGCTTCCAATGTTTTGATTTTATGCGCAAATGCAGAAAAAAAAGTAGTTTTGCAACTTTGTTATTTATTAAAACAGGACTTTCTTGCAATTTACTTGATTAGTGTCTTGTGGGTTTTTTCATAATTTTTTATTGTCTCCTATTGGTATTTTTGTCGGGCAACAAATGACACCGGTTTTAAGAACTATTTGACAGTTAATTTTACGGTTTTTTAAGACTAAGCAGAAACATGTCTGTAGTATCGTTCGACATCTATCAAACCGATGCTATTAAGGGCTATCATGAACTTACTATGAAGTATGAGCAAAGTTCATCGGTGCAGTCCTGATAGTGGCTTGTGCAAGTAGAACGACAATACAAGTGTTGTAAACCAACTTATTTTCGCGACTTTCGCGTGAGTTAAAATATCGCAAAAATAAATCGTCGCGAATAGTTCTTATCCTTATATAAATGCATTAACGAAACAGAAAAGCGCGAAAATTAATATCCGTGAACCTCACCAGAAGAGACAAAACGCGAAATAAAGTATCCACGAAAATAAGTTGGCTTACAGTAAACAACACTTTTATTAACTCTCTTACATTTTTCAATAAGAAATAAAAAGAAGATTACAATGTTTGAAGTTCTTTAAAAAAGGGAAATAATTCCAAGACCTGTTAGCGGATTTATAAAATTGACCCTCGGTAGATCTTTCATTGCAATCATTTTCAAACTGTGTCTGAATTTTAAAAACAGTTTTTACTAGTCTATTATTGATATACATTGCAGTTAAAGTATCTTGGGGAGGTTCTTCTCCTACATTGATATCTATGATTACATATAAACAAAGAAAATATACTGACGAACGTAAAAAAAAAGTGCATGAAAAGGCTAAGCTAAGAAAACCGTAAGAGAGTTGATATTAGAAAATCAATCTACCAACCTGACAATGTTGAAGGAGATGATCACTCTACCGGTGCACCTAATCTCACCCATTTTTTATGCGACCGCAAAAAAATTGTGGTCGTATAATGGTATGGTGAGCACTGTCCTCGTCGTCGTTGTCGTCCGTAGACACTTTTGTTATGTTCCAAATGATCAATCCTTATGAAACTTTAAGACAATGTTTCTTGGCACAAAAGGAAGGCTTTGATTGGTTTTGGATATTGTGGCCCTCCCGTTTTTAAAAAAGGGCAAAATTTTGTGTTTCCATATATTTGACTGTAGAATATTTATTGTTTATCGGGTTTTAATGGTGTTTCTTTCAGTGTGCTCTCCAGTTAATTTTCAATTATTGATATGTACGGATTTCACGTCGCATGTTCCGTTCATGAGATAAATGGGGCCCAAAAAGAGGAAATCTCAAAAAAGATTTTTTTTAAATTTTAGTCCGATTTTGATGCAGTTTTCTTTCAATGGATTATTAATGGAAAATAAACAGGCTTTAGTATAAGATGTTTGATAACTTGTCTACTTTGGAAGCTATGAGTGACCAAATGGGGTCAAACTTACAAATGTTAGGATTACATAATTTTTAAAAAAAATTTTCATCTGATTTTGACGGGATCCTTTTCTTTGGATTCCTCTTATTGTAAGCTTTGAGTTATATGTCAAATGATTTGTCGTAGCTTTTGCCGTTTTTTAGCTATAATGGGTCAAAGGGGCCGAAATTGCATTTTTTCAAAATATGTAAAATCTTTATTTTTTTTATCGATTTTGATGGGATTTTTTTCTTTGGATTCCTCTTTTTGTAATTTTATGGAAGTATGTTACCAGCTTTTGCATATTTCACACTGTTTTCGGGCTATATGGGTCAAAGGGGTCAAAATTGCATTTTTCAAAATATATAATATCTTTATTTTTTAATCAAACTGGATTGGATGTTCTCTTTTGATTCCTCATGATGTAAGCTTTCAGTAGTATGTCAGTTTGGTGTAACTCTTACCCTTTCCGAACCTTAAAGGATCAAAAGGGCTAATTTTTATATTCCTTAGTTTGTGTCCAGCTAATAACCGTGGCACCTCATTGTGTCCATCTAATTATTGTGTCAAGTTCTTTACTGTGTCCCCATTTACTTCAAATTACACTTGTTCAAATATAGATGGTCGACATGCTGCGGTCGTATCATGCTGGGCTCGGCGTAGCCCTTTATTCTTGTTTGTGCGATACTCATGTTATGTCTTTGTTTCTTTGTTTTTTTCAGATGTTGATATTGTCCTTGGATTACCCTTTGATTGTTCTTTTTTTAGACTGATGGTCCAGTTCTAACTTACTTTTAAACAATTGGTCTTATGTTTCAAAACAATTTGACATAGTCAATGACTGTCACAGTCGAAATTGTTCGACAAATTTTTATGGGAGTAATTCCGAAACTTAAACACTAGCAATGTGAACGCCTACAAAAAGGTATCATAAGGTACTCGAGAATCTTGGACTGCTCCACGCGTTGCACCTGTCACATATTTTGAATATAAAGTAAAAAAATGTTCATCATGTCAAGATCTACTTTTCGTCTTAACTTTCAAAGTTGTTCGATGAATATTAATTCGACTGATTACTCTTCTATCGTCAAATAATGAAACGGGATAACAGGAAACATCTACAATGGATGAAAACTATAACTCCATGTATGCCACAATATGCAAGGGAATTCTATACAGGAAAAAGGCACAAAATAGACAAAAGGCAAACAACGTAAGAACCGTGAACAGCCAGACTTGGTACCGACACAAGCAAATACCAACGGTAGGATTAAGCCGTTTTATGGGCACCCAAACGTACAAAAAACAAACAAACAAATCACGTCTGTGGTTTCCATAAAGTGTGTCTAATATTTCAAAAAATGTTAAGTTTAAATTGTAAAAATGAACAGCAAGTCAAGCACTACATTCAATATTGGCATTATTTCCCTTTCAGTGTCAAATTCTGGTGACTTTTGAAATTTGTCTTATCTCTATAAACGTAATTAGGCAGAGTTGTAATTGACAGTGAAAGGAAATTGAGTAAATTAATGTACTTGTGACAAAGACTCGATAAATCCATGGTAAACAAAACAATGGAACAACGCTTTTATTGTCGTTCTTTATCTTGAATTCACCATGAGGCCTGCCTTCAACAATGAGCTTTGTTCATACCTCTTAGTAAGTAAAAGACAGTCTCAAGCTACGGTATGAAAAAAAAATCATAGCTGGATGTCGAACAACGCCTACATACATGTTTCTATATACTCATGAAGGCGGTATCGTCAACAATTAAGTGTTCTTAGAAGCGCTGTTATCTGTTGCTCGACAAAAAGACCAGTAAAAGGCAAAAACATGTATGTACAATTGATTTTATAAAGGGAAACAATTGGATGGTAGAAGAATACAAATAGGTCAGAATTATAAGTGACACATTTTAATGTTCTTATAGCGTCCATACAAACCTTCGTCCTTCAACATCGATTGATCAGATCTTTATCAAAAAGAAAACAATAATACACGGTGTAGCCAACTCATTTTAAGTTTTGAAATTTCACATGTTATGTATTGTCCTTTTTGCAGGTGCATCGCATAATAAGGAAACTTCAACAAAAGCTACAATGACGAACCCATTACCTGCATAATGAAGGATGACGTGTACCGGGGATGTGCTTGTTAGCAATGTTGATTAAGTTGGTTCAAGCTATAGTCAAGTGTCAAATAGTCTTTAAGCTAAGAAACAACATATGTCCTACGTTAGTTTAGGTTTGACAAATATTTTGATTTTATCTGCATTTGAAGAATCATCAATTGTCGAAATGATTCTTCTGCAGATACTTAATTTAAAGTAACTTCTGTATTTACTTATTTATATTTGCAGTACTACTGCAACTTGTATGGTTATGTCACCAAGAACATTTATCTTTGTCTTCCATTTGCTGCTACTCCGAAAATAAACTAAAAGACTTTCGACCATTTTCTATTCTTTAAATGTCAATATTTAGATTGTCTTTAAACATATTGCCAATACAAGGATGTGGAGTAAATGCACATCAGACAAAGTCACTACAAATACATGGTAAACAAAGCAAGGGAACAACGCTTTAAATTAAGTTCTATACTTTTTTGAAGTGACCATAAGGCCTTCAACAATGACCATTGTTCATACTTAATATTATGTTAGACGGCCTCTAGCATCGGTTTGGGTGGAATTCAATGCGTAATGTCGAACAACGCTTCACTAATGCCTTTTATTACTCTATGGATGCGGGATCATCAACAAATATAAAATTCACATCAGTGAGCCTTAAAGAGTGACATTTGGTTAGTGTCTCTTGTTATGCGTGCACCCCTTCATGTCAGAATTGGTAAGTTCAAAGGTTAAATCAGGCGTAGTCAGGAACATGTCAAATTGGTAAATTTTCATGGAACAACTCAATGCTAGATTTAGTCTAACGTAAAATGTCAGTCGAAGGTTTTTTTTCGATTCGTTGGTAAACGTGTCACTGACACTTCAAAATAAGTGTTGTCACAAAAGGAATGCAACACAAGATGTAGTGTGGAAGTGCAAACCGAAGATGACCACTACTGTGTCTACTGTAGTTTTACGAGATCTCCCATTTTTGAAGTGTATCTAGGTCTTCCTGCAGTTATCAACCACCTTCTCTTCTATTGATGGTACGTTATAAGAAGCAACCATCTCAAATAATGTATCATTTATAAAGTTAGGAAACAAGAGCCACCCGAATATTGTGCCCTGTAGTACATATCTCGTTTCCTCAGATGGAGATGAGTGGTTACTCTGTGCTATAACGTCTTATTTCCTGTCCAGTGGCGGATCCAGACTTTCTTCTAAGGGGGGGGGGATAATTTTTCAAAAAGGAGGCGGAACCGAATTTTCAAAAAAAATCCCTAGGAATTTAAAATATTTTACAACCTAAGGGGGCCGGGCCCTCCGCTTCCCCCTAAATCCGCCACTGCTGTCAACCAAGAAGTCCTTGATCCAGTTATTAAGATTGTTTATACAGCCGTAGTGTATTAAAGTTTCATTTGCAATAATTTGAATGAGTGGTAGTTTATCAGAAGCTTTGCTGAGAGTCGAGTGACATTCCATCGACTTGAGGTTTTCACTAAAGTCTAAAATAAAGTCTAGAATGAGCATGTTACAAAAGCTCTTTTCCAGTCTTATGGTATTTTACCCTGATATAATGGAAGTTGGAAGGTGAACGTCAGAGCTGCTTTTCCTGGGCAAGTGTTTTAGAAGCTGGCCACATATCCGTCAGCACTGGTAACTTTATTGATTCAAGACTCCTTCTTGGTGTTGCATAAAATTTTGTAAAGTTTGGTAAGTCGTTGTGTTCATTTCTGATATGCTATTTATGTCTACTTTAGTTAAACGGGTTAGAACTGATCGTTTTGTATGAACTACCGTCCTCAGCTTGTGGTGTAACTAATAATGCTTTACTTTGCTTAATTTTAATGAATGGCAAGCATGTTTCCAATGTAACTATACTGTTATTTTTTACACGGCATTTTATTTTTTCACTTAGCTTTAAGTGTTTACTGTTATTGTTTTGATTTAATCAATTTAAAAGCTTTGTAGTGTTTCCATTCTTCCCTTTTGTTTGATATTTCTGTTTACTCCTGGAAAGAATCTTTATGTATCCGCTAACCCATGGCTGATAATATCTTGTTGGCATCATTTGTCTATCCATAGCTTACAGTTCGGTTGTCAGCTACTCCAAAAAGGTATCGATGGTTGTTTTTGTATTATTTTTTTTTATACAGTAATTTGATAATTCAGTAATGTTTTCTTCAGTTCTTGTAGGAAAATCTCCGTTCTACTAAAACCCAGCTGAATAGCAAGTTTTCGTTCATGTCTTTTTTTATTATATTTGATGGTTGAGTTATCTCTTTCTTTTTTCTACATCGTTTCTATCATATGGTATATAAAACTGTTCACCGTGTCTGTTCCAGTTCTTTCCGGTGTTATGTCTAATGTATTCAGTTGGTATATTCGCTAACCTTTGGAGTCCTTTGTGAAATAATATGAGATGATTTTCCTTTCATGTTGTCTTTTAACGGTTTCCATTTCAATTCATTCATGATCTTAGTCATTGACCCTTCTTCATAGTTGTAGTTATTTAAAACTCGTGCCGCTTGTTTTTTGCGCCTTCACTGGTTCTTCCTCCAGATGTTTACAGTTAGGGTCCCAAACAGTTCCTGCATACTCGAGTATTGGTGTAACACAACTTAAGTAAGCAGTCTTTTAACGTCTTTGTTACAGAAAGATAGGTTTCTCTTTAACATTCCCAATACTCTATTGGCTTTATTTCTAACTTCAGATACATGTTTGTCCCATCTAAGGTCTGATGATATATTAATTCCGAGGTATTTTATAGTGTCTAAGAATTTTAACGTTGAACCCTCAAGTTTATATTCGTAATCAACATGATGTTTCCTCTTGCGTGTCAATTTCATCATTGTCGACACTTTATAGGCTGGAATCGCATGCCCCATTTCCTAGCCCACGCTCCAAGTTTGCTTATGTCTTCTTGTAGTTTTAAGCAATCACTGATGGTACTGATTGAAAGATAACAGACACAATCATCGGCAAATAAACGGATTTCAGAATCAATTTCATTCAAAATATCATGGATATGAAGGCTGAAGAACACATGACCGAGAACAGTACCTTGAGGCACACCCGATTCAACGTCTGACCATTCAGATTTTGTTCCATTCACTACTATGCATTGCTTACGATGACAGAGAAATGCATCAATCCAACAGAGTGTTTTTCCAGAGATGCCGTACTAGCGGATGTTCAGTTTCGATTTCAGTTGTTCATGAGGGACAGTGTCGAATACTTTTTCAAAATCTAATATGAAGATATCTGTTTGTTTTCCATCGTCAATATTTCTAGCCCAGTCATGTGTAACATTACAAAGTTGTGTCTCACAGCTATGATATTTGCGGAACGCATGCTGACTGCTTGTTATAATTTGGTGTTCGTCTAGGCGGCTCATAATGTTCGAACAAACTATATGCTCACAGAGTTTACACAAGATACATGTCAATGATACAGGTCGATAATTTGCTGGCACAGAACGATCTGATTTTTTTATACAACGGACAGATGTTAGCTGTAGTCCATTCAGTTGGAATTGTACTATTATCTTTTGTTTGTTGGAATAAGTAGGATATAATTGGAGCAAGTTCTATCTACTATTATTACGATATCTTTCATTTTAGGATAAGATGTTTTTAACAATGGAATGGCCTCTGTTTTGATTTTCTTTGTAAACATACTGCTGAACTGTTCATTTAATGCTTCTGCTTTTTCTTTGTCGTTTTCGGCAGTATTTACACAGATTTTGTTTTCAGCAGTGGAATGCTTTGAGTATCCTTCTTTAGTGCTTTAATATATTTGCAGAATGGCCTATTACTATTTGATTTGATGTCACTGATCATGTTCTCCACATAATAATTATGTGCTTTTGTAATTTCGGTTTTGATGGCGCTTCTGATTTGTCTCCACTTGGCTTTAATGCGCGCGCTGCCAGTTTCTTTCGCTCTTTTATGAAGCTTATTCCTTCTCCTTATCATGTAATTGTTTCCTAGTCTTCGATATTTTAGATGGTATGTTTTTGTCAACACATCCTAAGATAAAAATTTTATTGTATAGATAATATTTTCGTTTTGGTGTTTTTGTAGGTTTTATATATATGCATAAGATTACACATTAAAATTAAGTCCAGAAGGTTAATGAGCTGTATGGCTATTTCGGAAATTTATTCCCCATCAGCAGCACTAGAACCCAAACAAAGGAAATCCATAAGGGACCGACCATTTAACCTGAAGGGGGGGTTATGGTTTTTTTTTCTGAACAGAAAATTTTTTTCGCGCTTCGCGCGAAACAAATTATTTATTTTTACACGCGTATCAACAAAATATTTTTTTTCAAAATTAACATTATTTTTTTTGGGCAGAAAGCCACATTCAGAAATTTTTTTTTCATCATTTTGGCAGCCAAAATATTTTTTTTCACATAAAATCAGATCCAAAATATTTTTTTAGAAAAAAACCATAGCCCCCNCCCCCCCCCCCCCCCCCTTCAAGTTAAATGGTCCGTCCCTAATTTAAAAAAAATGTTAAAATGCATAAAACCAAACGAAATCCGAATAATCATTAATATCAAATATAGCTAAGCACAAAACTACGATGGTGGGAGTTAATCCTTCGGTTTTAGAATTTACATAAATTTAGATAATAGTAATTGAACAAAGTGTACACATGAGATATTATCTCATGTACAAGTACACCATATCTAAGAAAAATAAAGAGCAAAACTTTTGCCCAGACAAACTCTAATTGTCTAATATGTACAGCGGAAAAGCATTGAAGGGTCTATTTACAAGGAGTATGACACCACCACTATGGAGCATACGGTCATTTCTATATACATCAAGTTCAAACTGGGAAAAAGTACTGATGTTAGAACGGTTTTGTCAATTTTAGACTCCTGTTTTGCTACTATATCTGGTTTTTCTAATTCTAGGAAAGTTGCAAGTTCTAATTTCTTTCCTCTAATGCTATTTATATTTATTGACATAATTTTCACTTTTGATTTTGATTGACTGTTTTTCTTATAATTAGCGTCACTCTTCGTTGCATATGTTCTCTTTTGAATATTACATGCATCTCTCAAGATTTTAAATTTGTTGTTTGCCAGTTTCGATAAACATTGAGTTGACAGAAAACGAATCAGAAAAATTCATTATCTGCACATTGGGCAAATCCAGATTGTTGAGGATGTTTGTAAATGATATAAATTCGTCAGTTTGTACCCCTGAACATTTGTTGTGTACCCAGCCTTTTACATGTATCACAAGTTACAGCGGGGTCATCGTTTTTAACAATTTTATCACACATGTAACATTTGGCATTACAATTTGAGCAATACCAGTGTTGTCTTTGCATTTTTCTAGTTTGTTGTATTCTTTCACTTTTCTCGCATCTAATGTGTCACCAAAGATCGCAATCGTTAAAGCGCTTTGTCAGAGTCTTTGACCAATTTCTTGCATTTACCACATGATTTTGTTCGATGTCTCCTGATAACACAAGCAAGGTCCCACAAGCAATAAGACAAGGTTTGTATTATGGTTTGATGAATGGTAAAGCTGGAGAAAGGATTTGCGTTGTTGTACTACTTTGTTTACATGAGGCAGGTATGTGGGCATATCACTGTCAATGTATGTATCGGCTTGTTCGCGAATCCAATCAGTGACGTTAAAAAATAAATTTTTTGGTTGGCAAAATTTCATTTCCAAGATAAGTTGCCTCGTATAGTAAAGGAACAGAATTTTATTTTTTAAATAACGTTTAACGTACTAGTTAGTCTGATTTTAGATCTGTAAAGTGCCTAATAAACCTCGAGATTTTCATATTTTTTTCTACCGATTTACTTTTTCTAAATTTCTTCTGAATAACTTGAAATTTGTATTCAAAATATTTGGAAATTGGGGAAAATTCGAATGCTATATAAATACACTAATTAGATCAAACAAAAATAATCAAATATCGAAATTTTTTATATATATATCCTGTTAAACTGTAAAATGTCCTTAATCACTATATGATCGACCAAGTACTAGTACGAATCGATGAGATCCTTATTATGATCAACACAATATATGCGATTGTTGAAAAAGTCACTATTACTGTCGTAAACATTATTGATTTTATATAATCGGAATCGCATCCATTGTTTAGACTCTGTTCAATAATAGACCACCTTCTTACTTTTTTTATGAATGAATTGCGCCGGCTGACCCGGGGTCAATCGGCGCAGATAGCGTCACTAAGCATTGTGACGTCAAATTTTTCCGGGAAATTCACGTAGTGGAAAGTCGTCTATGATTCGCACTTGGCCGACAGTGCTTAATTCAGATCAAAAGAAATTATCAAATTACCTTTAAAAACTATTCCATACCAGTTAATTGAAAATGGCATTTTTATGACCTTAATTAATGATTACGATTTCTTGCCAACCAAAACGGTCCACAGGTAAAAAATTCGATGCTTTGACATCACGGCAAATTAAGCCTATTGAAGTTCTATGGACTATGAAGCATAAAATCGTGAAATAAAATGTTATCATAAAACTATAATGTCTATTTGTAGCCATCCTGTTCATAATAATTGATAAAATCTGGTAAAAAGTTCAAAAAGTTTGTCAATAACATTTCTAAATATGGCGGGGAAAATGTTAAGAGTACAATAGGGGGTTGGAAAGTCAAACAATGTACAGGAATCATATATCGACTACCACTCTATTTTGTTATTATTAAGAATTTACTTATGTATTGGCATAGACTGGAAAACTTAAACAAAATGTTTCCTCTACTGCAGCATGCATATGAACATTCTTGTAAGTTACATGCATCAAATAAACCTTGGTATGGTTCCATAGATATAATAATAAAATTGTTCAAAAGGGTAAACAATATAGACTTGAAAGTATTTATTGGTAGTTCACTTGAAAAATTCAAAAGAATCATTATTGATAATTTGAAAACCATACTTATTAAAGAGTGGAAAAGCAAAATGGAAACCTTTTCTGAGGGAAAACTGCAAACTAACAGTTTGTACAAGACTAGTTTCGGGTTTGAAAAATATCTATCAAATATCAATAGTTTTTCTCTAAGGAGCAGTTTTACTAAGCTGCGTATATCAACCCACAGACTACAGATTGAAGCTGGACGATACAAGGGTATCCCTCGATGCCAAAGATTATGTACTAAATGTTCCACAAATGCTATTGAGAATGAAACACATTTTCTGTTTGAATGTAGTAAATATAATGAAGACAGATCAACAATGTTGTCTATAATAATTCAAAAGTGTAAACATTTTAATGATTTAAATAACACATAAAAAATAATATGGCTTTACACTGTTGATGAACATGAACTTTTAAGCCATGTTTGCAAATTTATTCATAAACATCTACCTTAATAACTATGTATATACAATATGCTCATCAGTATCGAAACCTTAAGCTGTGTAATTGCCTTGCCTTTATTTTTTTTATTTTTTTTTCTCCAGTCTGTTTGGTTCCTTGTGGCATCGACCCCTGGTGTCTTTTGCAGTAAAGCTATTCATTGTACTAGCTTTTTTGCATCAGACACGGGAAGGACAAATAGCACCTATATGAAGAATTGTTTAATTGCTCAACATATTAAAGCTGCTATGTTCTAATGGCATTGACCCCTTCTGCCTGTTGCATTTAAGTTACTTAATTCTAGCTTACTTGCATTAGTCACAGGTAGTACATAGCGCTTGTAGCTGGTATGTTCCATTAGGCATCGACCCCTGGTGTCTGTTGCTCTAAAGCTACTGACCTAACATCACTAGCTTTCTTGCACCAGGCACAGGTATGGCATACAGCAATTTATTTATTTATTTATTTTTCATTATATTCTCTCTGTTCCCTCACACTTCTGGTTTCCATGCTCTTTGCTGTTTTATAATTCACCAAATAGTAATATTTACTGCTCTGTTGTTGTCGACCACACTAGTATCCTCTCAAAAGAGACACACACAACTGATAATATGTACTTTAAGTTACTTGTGTGTTTCTTTTATATATTATTATTGTTGTTGTTAAATATACATGTATGTGCTCTGTTTAATCATTGTAATATATACGCCCCCTGTGGGCCCTTGATTTGGCAAATAAAATTCTGTATTCTGTATTCTGTATATTGATACCGACTTTTCTTAATTTTGTAAATGGACAAAATATATACCAGCTACCTTCATAAGGTATATTTTATGAATCTTCACGGATCGATTATTTTTTACGCTGTGCTGGGTCCATGAGGGACATAAGAACCACCTGGCACCTCCAATGCAAGAGTGTGGCGGGGTGTCGCCCCAGGACCAAAGCTTGGCCCTGAGGTACATCCCAACCTGCCAGGCGGCCAACCTCCCTCATCAACCCATCAAACCGGAGCTTTGCCTCAGATTAAGGAGTTTGATCGGTGTTTCTAACTTGAGTTAGGGCGAGACCCCTTGTGGGACAAAGGGTTGACCCCTACTTTCAAGAGTGACAGGGGTGCCCGGGAAAGGGGAGATGACAGAATGGGGGCTTGCCAATTTGATACACCCAGACTTTATAGGGACCCCCAGCACGCTAGGGCTACAGACTATGGCCGATATAGTGGGTGGAGATATAGGACCCCAGAGGAGAGGCCGAGAGCTGAGGCACGACGCCCTCCCAGGGGACCTGCTAGAGATTATAGCCCTGATTATGACTTCTTGGAGAGGATACCATATTGGGAGTGCAGCCCACAAAACAGGGAGAGAGGGGACAAGGGTGGGAAGAATTATGCCCTGCCCAAAACATTAAAGTATGACGGAAAGAGCAATTGGCAGGCCTTTTACGCCAAGTTTTCCCGGTATGCCGAAGTGAATGGACCAATTTGGAGTGCAAGGATCAGCTGTGCTGGTGCCTCGATGGCAAGGCAAGCGAATTCTATGCACTCCTTGTGGAGAGAAACCAACAACTGGCATATGAGAACCTTGTGCGCAAGCTCGAGAAGAGGTTTGGGTTTAAAGAACTTCCCGAGACCGCACAGGTCCAGTTCCAGACCGCCAAACAAACACCAGAGGAATCCTTGGAAGACTGGGCTGACCGTGTGCTGTCCCTGGCCACCAAAGCCTTCCGCAACCTTCCAGAAGACCATATGTATCAGCAGGCAGTCATGAGGCTGTGCCAGGGTCACGGTGATGCTGATAAAGAGGCGGGCAGCTATGCATCCAATATAAGGCCCGCCAATATTGAGGAAGCGGTGGACAAGATAAGGTGGCACCAGCATAACCACCAAGCTATATATGGCCGGGGCAGCAGACGGGAAGTGAAATGTGTCAGCCCAGACACAAGGGTGGCGCTCGGTTGGAAGGTTCAGAGTGTTCTGAACTAATGGAACACCCAGAACTGACAATCAAACAGAATGGAACACTGTTCGGAACAGTTTCCATCTGCGCCGAAAAAAAAAGGTGGTGCAGACAGAATTCATTATGGCGACCAAAAGAATATTTTGAGAAACAATAAACGATTTTAACAGTTTTGCAGGAAAAATGTGCTGGATTTTTGCAAATGATACAAACGAACAATATATACATGGCAGACAAATTATTTTCAGAGGTTTGTGCATTGAATTTATACCCAAATCGCCTTTGAATTGACAAAAGTAGTCTTTCGAGAAATTATTGATTAACAACTGGTGTTGTAATTTTTTCATAAACTGTCTTTATAAGTTATATTATTCAATTTATGACACCTAAAACAAAACATTAATCATTAATAGTCGAGTAAAATTTTAAAAATATAAATAGTTTTGACAAAATTATTCTTGTGTGTTCCTTTTCGTTCGATTGGTCGCTGGAACTGGAACTGAAAGAACATGTTCAGAACTGCCCAACCAAGCGCATGAGGAATCCTACGCCGTCTGTTCTGCTTCCAAGTCATTTCCCCAAAAGGGTGGGATGGACGAAGGGTACTGGGGAAGGATTGAAAAGTCGGAGAATAAGGTGGAATAAGGGTAAATGGCAGGACAAACTGGAGGGACTTTCCGAGCAGGTGGAAAGCCTCCAGAATCAAATCCCAAAGTTAGACGGGCGCCTTTTAGCAGAAATGCGCAAACTACTGGGAACCCCAACAATGAATCGTGCCCAGTCCCGAAGCCCCTCACCCGCAAGTAAGGGATGCTTTTTCTGTGGGTACATGGGGCATTTCAAGAGGGAATGCCCAAGGTTGGAAAGATCCGGGTCCCCCAAGCGTAGAGTGACCTTTGAAGATCATAGGAGTCCTTTAAACTCCAAGGGATCAGCTCAAGAGGCCTGAGCCAGACCCTACTTAAGGTCTCAGTCAGGAAGAGCCCAGTAAATGGGGAAATTAATCTAAAAGAGGGGCAAGGGCAGACCTATGGGGAACAGGCTGTCACCAGGTCATTGAGCCCAGCCTGGTTAAGGCGGGGACCATCTGAAAAGGTGAAAAGGCCAAGTTCCCCAGTATGGGCCCAAAGTACAGATGTTGAGGAACAAGAACCCCAGGTTTTACCTGATGACCCCCAACCCATTGAGCAAAGTGAAAATCCTGGGGAGAGTGAAGAGGACCCCCTATTAGGATTGGAGTTAGGTTTTTCAGATGAAGAGGGGGAGACAACCCTAGTGGAGGATCAGTTAGACAACCCAAATGAGGGTGGGGAAAGCCAAGAGGAGGAGGGTCTAGAGACTATAACTATTGGTCGGTTGTCAGGGGGTACCATGTATAGGGTGCCAGTAAGGGTGCAAGGTGAAGTCATTCACGCTGTAGTAGATACAGCAGCACAGGTTACCCTTATATCCGAAGAGGTATACAAGGCTTTAGAATATTCCCCACCAATTATAAAGGAAGTGATCATGAACACAGCAGGGAAGGGGCTCAGGATGAATGGATATGTGGCCGGTCCCTTTGAGCTGGGGCTTGGCCAACAGTCCTTCACCATGAACATCTATGTGGCCCCAATTGGAGACAGTATGCTGCTGGGATTAGACTTTTTGAGAGAACAGGGGATAAACCTTGACTTAAAGGAAGGGAAATTGACAGTCCATGGGGAAGTAGTCCCAATGTCCTGGGGGCAGTCATCCCAAGTCCCACCATGACTGCCGTCATTGCCCAAGAAACATTTGTGTTGCCTCCCAATTCAGTGAAAATTGTGTCTGGGAAGCTGCGGGGTATGTCGAGTGAGGAGTACATGATTGATGCCCAGGTAAGTCGCAGCGTTCTTTCGAAGAGTCCTGGGCAGCGTAGTCTTGCTTTAAAAGATGCAAGGCAAGCAGTTCCTATTATGGAGGAACAGGACACCCAGAACATTTCCTCAATGACCCATTTCTTTGCCCATAAGCCCTTGTTCTCAGACAGTCAAGTGGAAGACACCCCAATTAAATGCACAGAAAGTGGCTGTAATCCCTCTGAGCAAAATGAGTTAGGGACATCCAATGTTGGATCGGTCAGTACTGGTCTAGATTGGCCCTGTAAGGGCCAAACTGCAAGTTTGACTGGACCATATGGATTGTCTTCTCATTTTGATTCAGAACAAAAGCAAGAAGTTGAGAAGCCTTCTACGCAGGAATTAGTTGGGCACGAGGTACCCCAATCCCTTTCATGTAAGTCTCCACCACCCAATGCCACTTTGTCATTGATAGCATCCACCAATGACCCTGTACCATCCTCTCATGCTGACTTTGTCACCTTTACAAAGGATGGTCCCATTCACAGTAAAGCACAACTATGTACAGGTCCAGTCGAAGGGAATGACATAATTAGAAGTGTGAGCCCTGTGTTATCTGACTTGGGGTTGGTAGACTTGTTTGAAGAGAACACCAGCCCATTCACATTGCCCCCTAAACCCCCAGATGAGACAGTAACAGTATCACAGGTAGGTGTTGTGTACAGAAGTGAAAAAAGTACAGGACTGCATCCATGGGACCCTGGTAAGTCTTCCCACATCAATAGTTTGGACCTCCATTGCCCACAGAAAACCCATAATGTATTCTCTGTAGGAGGAGCCAAGGGCCTTAGATATTATAGAGCAATCATTGTGGCTACCCCTAATCTGCATTCCAAACAATGTAACCCAGGTATTTCACTGGCTAGACTGAATTTCAAATATGGACCCTACACCTCAATAGATGTTGCAAGGACAGCCGATCCAGAGAAATATCCTCAGTTGCCTTTCACACAAGGCCGGAAAGAGAAATATAAAAACCCCAGCCCTTGAAAAGACAGTGTCTTATTTTAGTCAGAATTCCCAGGGGTGTTGGCTACAGAGCTTTGACCTTGCACTTGGTTTGATTTTGCCCATAGTTGGTTGGCCCTTGCCTACAATTCATTTGTCAGGTGGGCCAATTACCAACCATGTTAAATCTTTGCAAAGCTCAGTGTCAAGTGATAACAAAATCTGGGATGCCTTGCAATTGGATGTTTGAGATAAAAGCTGGTGGCTGTGACACAGTTCAGAAGTTAGAGAGATCAGAGCTTCTTTTCACGTTATACGCACTTCTAAACACAAATTCATTTTTTTTAATTACGTTTCACAATCTTCAAATACTATATTTTTGGATGAATTGTGTCGTACTGTTTCGTCTTCATTGGCGGACAAACCTGTTACTTGATTTTTACCATCTTAAACTTTGAACACATGCAGCGTAAGGGAAATTAACCCTTGTTACATATGAATTGTCCAATGCAAGCCTAAATTTGACTGCAGTCTGGTCCGTTAATACCGCGGTTTGTCTGTTATAAATCGCCGTGGTGAATGGCACGCTGACACTTGTTTCGAAAAAAAATACCCCGGAGGGTATTTTTTTTTAAACTAGTGCCTGTGGAATGGCACCGCGGCTGATAAAGTCCTCAAAAAGGGGTTCCAATGGAGTTTCGTAAAAAGGGGTTCCTGTCAATTTTTTCTCCAGTTTTTATTGAGTGTGCCTAAATTTTGCATGAAATTTTTAAAGTTTTGCAGAAAAAATCACGGGGTCTATCCCAAAGCACCTCCTCCGTGTGATCCGTTATACAAACGAATTGCCCTGAGTGGCCGTCTGCGAACCAACCTTTCTGGCTTTCCTTTGAATGAAACCTAAAATCGTATATATAAAAAAACTGACGACCGCAAATAGTTTAAGGGAAAAATAAGGTTTGTACAATTTTTGCGTTACTTTGTCAGTACTTTTAGGTGAAGATTGAATAATTTATTAACTTTTGTCAATACAAATATAACTATTCTGCTGGCGAGTCATTACCTATGGCTATGCCAAAGCAAAGGTGCAGCTTTAAAGTTAGGTAAAACTTGAAAGATATGCATATTTTTTTAATTAATTGGGTCAAGAACATACTGTCCGTAATGTTGTAAAAACTTATGCCAAACTCTATCATGATCACTTACTTTGAAAAATCGGCAGAAAACAAAACCATCTCGTCAGTAGTACAATGTAGTTGAAATTTAGGAGACGTCGCTCAGCCTCTCAGGAGGTTGCTTCTTTTTTAAGTGATAAATATTTTCGGGTAGAAAAATGTCCGGGGGGATAGTTATGGGGGTGTAACCCCCCCTACCACTGGAATCCGGAATACCGGCTAAATTTAACAGGAATCCGGAATACGTTTATCGCAGTCATACAAAATCACGATGTCAAAAAAATCGGCAACCAAATTTCCGGCGTACGCGTACGAAATACTCTTTTTGGAATCCAGCGTACAATACCTCGGCGTACGGAATACTCTCTAAATATACCCGGAATCCGGCGTACAAAAAGGGGGGTTACACCCACAGTTATTACTAGGAAACTAAAGTCCATGGACAGACATTCCTGGGAAAATGAATCCGGGAGGACATATATTTCTAGGAAAATATATGTCCTCGGACAACTATTCCTAGTAAAATAAATGTGCGGACATGTCTTTCTATGAGTTTTATTCCGTCTTGACAAATTTTCCTGACGGACATATTTTACTGCTACAGTACTTTAAATGAAAAAGACATTATAAAATGTTTTTACACGATTTATGCCTCTAGCATATTTCATGTCTCCTTTACTGAAAGATGAATGAAACAAGTGCCTGTGATTGTACCGTATATTTACACGCTTGACATTGATTTCTATTTCTGTGCTTTGTATCTGTCTAGCGTCATTTTTTGTGGGGGGTCTTTTGTGTCTGACGTCATTTTTTTCTGTGCTCTCGTTTTGGCCATGGCTTTGGCACGGCTACCAATCGCGCTAAATCATATCCAAATGATATGAAAACAATTTCGTTAGCGGGATTTCCAGATATGCGTTGCCGGGACTTTTTCTCTGCACCTCGAAGGTAAATCATCTTTATTTTCTACGTTATCGGACTGTTGTTTAAAAAAGGCGAATGTCATTTGATGTGTTCTCATGGTTCTTACCTTAACTGAAAACTACTGCAACAATTTCAGTGTGATGCGGACGGTAGAACCTTTATTCTGAGATAAGCCTCGTTGAAAACACTCGGAACGGAAGAAATAATGCCTAGAACTCAATGGTTCGACTGCATTGCAGAACTTTAGTTGAATAAACATGTTTTAATAGTCTAGAAGAACAAACAGACAAGTCTGCGTTTATCTAAACAGTAAATTACATGAAATCTCTGAAAAATACACTTACTCTGAGTTAGCGGTACCAGATATGAGTTAGCGGTATCGAGTATGAGTTAGCTTACAAGTGGAAATACATACCCTGGTTACTGTCATAAGATTGTTTTTGTTTGTGTTATCGAACTCTCTTTACGCAACACGATATGCATGGAGAAAAGTCCAACGAACTTTAAATTGAAAATACCTAGTTTTTATTCAAGAATAACCTTGTCTGGCTATTTTTCATAGATACGAAATTTTTGAGTTCCACTGCATGTCTACCTGTTTCCTTTGGACACTGAGAAATTGTATAGAAAAATAATAATTTTTTAATCAATGGTCGCCGTTTACTTTATGTGGTGACAATTTTATTTCAGTTTTATTATTAGTGTCTATAAAATGAAAAATTAAAAAATTGCACATTTATTTTACAATGCAAAGAAACGTGACATACCTATTAAACACTCTTGTAATCCATTATAAACAAAATCCAAGATCGTTCATGAAATCCGATGCCAAGTGCATTTAAACCGTTCCCGGTTTAAGCTGACGCGCTTCATTCAAATGCGCTACGGTCCACGCTTTAACACTCCAATTAAACTACAAAATATTGCGATCAGTTCTTAATAAAAGTTTTGAAGAAGTGACAACTGAAAAATTATCGGGTCTTGTTATTGGTAGTAGTTTAACATGGATAGATCATACCATTAAGTATCTCCGCAAGTGTCAAAAAGAATCAATTTGCATAACAAATACGTAATTTTTCATCATCGCATATATATGAATTATACATTTTTACTCTTGTATGTTATTTCATTTTGATTATCGTTGTGCGATTCGGAGAAATTGTAATAAAATAGGCTGAAAAGCTAATAAAATCCTAAAATCAGAAAAAAGTACATTTATATTAGAATGACAATTTCCCAACATTGTAGAACGACAATCAAAATGACGTAATTTATAAGAATTTAGATATATAATTCATATATATGGCGTGGGATAAAAAATAAGTACCCTAGAGTATTGAAATAAAAAAAAAAACTATTTTCTTTATCAAATAACAAAATACCGAAGTTACTGTTAATAATGAAGTCCATTAACCCAAAAATGTGCAAAAGCTCATAGAGAACAAATATCCAGAAGGATCTAAATAGAAAAGCCAAAATTCAGCTAAGGTCAGACCTATGCATGAGCGAGATACTCCTTAGTTTTAAATCACATAATATGAATAACAAATGTCCCAAAACTGACCCCTGTTGTATAGCGGCAAATTGATTCCTGTTGAACACC
>MJUU01056519.1:0-45113 GCA_002080025.1 Modiolus philippinarum
ACTTATTACATTGACTAAATCATTATTTACCATGTAATATTGAATAGTGTAGTTTACCTTTTATGAAACATCTCTACTAATTTCTTGAAATAAGAATGTTTTATAAAATGTTAAAAAAATGTAAATTTTGAACACTTTGATTGAGCTGCATGTGTCACTATATTTATCATTATTTTTTTTTGGTATGAGACACAGTTATCAAAGTTTATACAATAACTATTCCGACATTATGACTATATCAAAAAAAAAAAAATAAATAAAAAAATAAATAAAAATAACGAGTACTAATTTACTAATGCAAGTGGCGCATGTGTGAATAACATTGTTTTTCCAGCATGATATGAGTTGATTATTTCCTATAATCATAAGGTAGGATTTGGTATTTTTATAATATTGATTTTCGCACGTACATAAAGGGTCGATTTGATCTACGTTACATTATATATTAACTATTAGGCCATGGGCTGAAATCACTTTCCGTGCACCCCCCNCCCCCACTTCCCATCTAGACCGTTTTTTTTCAGTCCTCCTATATCCCCTCTTCAAAATAAAACATGTTAACACGAACATTACCTGCACGCATAGACAGTATAGGACAACTTTTATAGAACACCGCGAAAAAATCTTGTATTTTCGTTTTAACCTAAGTTTCATCTTCTAAGCTCCATAATTAATTAATAATAAGTTATATGTAGTGAAATTTGGTACCGAATTAAAGCTAATTTAATATCCTTTACAATGAACTCAAGTTTGGGCGCATTACGCCATTTTCATGACCTGGTGATACAAAAAATGTACCCCTCCCCTGCAAAAAAATAGCGAAAATGACAATTTTAGGCTGTTAATTCCTTTCAGATAAACAACCCTCGTCATTTGTTCTAGTTTTTATGCCTAACTTATCTGTTGTGATACAATGTTGAAAAATAAAACCATAAATGTCCACAAAAATTTAATTTTCGGTAGAAAATTTTTGAAAAATGGGATTTTTCGGAATTTTAGATTTTTTCACAATTTCGACTTTCTCACTTTATGGTCGTAAAAATCTGAATATATATTTAATAATTGCCGATGTAATAATGATTTATGATATGTTAGCAACAAATCGTGTGCAAACATTTTATTTTCAGACGTCTTATAGGTTCAGAAATGTCAAAATTAGCTCCCCTCCCCCTAAAAATTAAGGGAAAATATGAAATATTTAGGCTCTAAATGATTAAAGAATAACGTTTTACTGGAATTCTAGTGTGTATTTCACTAAAGCTGACATGCAGAAGATCATTTAAGTAGATTTTAACCTTTTAAGACGTCTCTTTTTGATTCTTCTACTCGAAATTGTATGCAAAATGGGAATTTTCCGTTTTTCAGAATTTCTGCTGTTTTGACTTTGAAATGCTAATACTTCATGAAATTGATATAAAACTTGAAAATGTTGATGAGATATCCTTTCATTATAGCTAAGCCATAAGAAGATATGCTTATAAGCATTTTTAGAATAACTACAGTCTCATAGATTACAAACATGTAACCCCTTACCACAAATATTCATACAATTTATTTCATTTTATTCAGCTTGAAAAGCTTAAACATTGTGTAAAGGTCCAATAACATATCATTTCAAATACAAAAATACATAGAGACTCCCATATATCACAAATAAGATCATGTATGTGGTTTATGGGCAGTTATACAACAATTAAACTTTGAATTTTGTAAAATTTCAAAATGCCGAAAAATCCCATTTTTCACGAAAAGCACCCAAAATATACAATTTTACCCATATTTTGGCGTTAAAATTGCATATTGCGATATTTAAAATGCATTTTGTTTTAGAAGGTAAAACTTTAGTATGTTTTGTTCATATAAATGTTCAGACATACATATTCTGGGGGGTTTTAAGCATCATTTTCCTGGGGTAGGGGTAAAATTTTCGGTATTTAGAATCATATTGAACACTCCTTGTTCTTCTAAACATTGTTTTTATATAGCTTATATATCGGTTAGAACAATGAATCGGCATATCTGCATATAAATCGTCCAGATTTGCCACATTTAACTATTTAAAAGTGAATTTTGGACAAATCTGAAATGTTGAAAATTCCCATTTCTCATCAGTTCTGTACAAAATATTGAGTTTTAGCTGACAAGTGGGACTTAAAATGAAAAAAAAAGGACTATCATAGGGAAAATTTGTTGGGGTAGGGGTAGGTTTTTCGGTATTTAGAGTCACATTAAACACTCCTTGTTTTTCTAAACAGTGTTTTAAGACAACTAATGTTTCGCTTAGAACAATTAAATGGCATAGTTCCAGATGAATCCCCCAGATCTAGCATATATTACGATTTAACAATGAACTTCTGAGAAATCTGAAATGTTCAAAATTCCCATTTTTCATCAGTTTGGGCCAAATATTGAATTTAAGTCAACAAATGGCTGTTGAAATACCGAATCTTGTTGTAATTCATGCAACATCGTCATATATAACACACATTTTGCGTTTTGTAGTTATTTTTATGCGAACTTAGACAATTGTAGGGAAAATTTGTTGGGGTAGGGGTAAGATTATCTGTATTCAGAGTCACATTAAACACCCCTTGATATTCTAAACACTGTTTTAAGACGACTCATGTATTGCTAAGAACAACTTATTGGCTTATCTGCAGATATATCATCCAGATTTGCCATATATAACGGGTTAACAGTGAATTTTGGCCAAATCTGAAATATTGAAAAATCCCATTTTTCATCAATTTCGGGCACAATGTTAAGTTTAAGTCAACAAATGGCTGTTAAATTACCAAATCAGGATGTAATTTATGCAACATTGTCATATTCAACACATATCTAGCGTGTTTGAGTTAATTTGTTGCGAACATAGACAAAAAATTGACAATTTGAAGGAAAATTTGTTGGGGTAGGGGTAAGATTTTCGGTATTTTGAGTCGCATCAAACACTTCTTTTTTTCTCAGCAATGTTTTCAGGCAACTAATGTATCGCTTAGAACAATTAATAGGCATATCTGCAGATATATCATCCAGATTTGCCATATATAACGGGTTAACAGTGAATTTTTGCCAAATCTGAAATGTTGAAAAAGCCCATTTTTCATCAATTTCGGGCACAATATTAAGTTTAAATCAACAAAGGGCTGTTTAATTACCAAATCCTGATGTCATTCATGCAACATTGTCATATTCAACACACATTTTGCGTGCTTGAGTTAATTTGTTGCTAAAAAAGACAAAAAATTGACAATTTTAAGGAAAATTTGTTCGGGTAGGGGTAAGATTTTCGGTATTTTGAGTCACATCAAACACTGATTTTTTTTCTTAACAATGTTTTCAGACAACTAACGGGTCGCTTAGAAGAAGTAATTGGCATATCTGCAGATATATCCTCCAGATTTGGCATATATAACGATTTAACAGTGAATTTTTGGCAAATCTGAAATGTTGAAAATTTTCATTTTTCATCAATTTTAGGCAAAATACTGAGTTTAAGTCAGCAAATGACTGTTAAAATGCGAAGTCATGGTATGATTTATGAAACATTGTCATATACAGCACACATTTTGCGTGTTCTGGTTAATTTTATGCTTACATATGCAAAAAATTGACAATTTTACAGTAAATTTGTTGGGGTAGGGGTAAGTTTTATTGATGTATGATGTTTATATTACATAAGAATGGCCATTTTTTGATATAGTTGTTAAGCCCATATAATAAGCTATCATTTGATACCTACTTTAAATGATAGTTATTTACTAAAAAGTAATATTGGGCAAAAGAATGCAAAAACTTAGTCAAAATCGGAAATATTCAAAGATCCATTTATTTGGTCTATTTGAAAATAAAACTCTGGTCATTAAGAATATGTTAACATTATGTTAACATGTTTTATATTCAAGAAAATAGATTGAAACACTCAAAACAATGTTCAGAATTGGTAATCGAGATGTACTTCGGGTTCTTTAGACCATCAAACTTACGCAATTTCAATGAAAATATCTAAATTTTCCTCAATATTTCATAGGGGTAGGGGTACATTTAATGGCGCAGTTGAAGCATTTGGCATGAAAATTGTAAAAATTTGGGTTCTTTGTAAAGCTTATACAATAAGCAATAATTTGATGCATCGTTATTATAACTAGGAAGTATTTGGTTTACATTTTGAAGCAACTGAAAGAAAAACTTGAACGAAAAACGAAATTTTCCTAAATTTCTGTAGGTGGGTCTAAAAATGGGCCATATTCCACCAGTGCGTGTAGGTTATGTTCCTGTTAACATGTTTTATTTGGAAGAAGGGATGTATACGGACTTAAAAAATGGTGGGGTTGGGAAGTGGGGGTGCACGGAGGGTTATTCCAGCCCATGGACTATATGTTTTTGAAGTTAATTTGATGTACGTTTACTAAACAAAGATGTTTATGTCTACTGTAACGTCACTTCATAGAATCATGTCTTCTTGAATTTGATATTACCGATTTAGAGTTTACCCTGGATTGACCGACTGACAGTGTAACGGGGTGCTCTATAGATAGGAAGGAATTCAGTAAAGGAACCAGCGTGTTTATCTCTGTATCCAAAGAATTGATTGATAAGTAAAGTAAAGATAAGTCGTGCTGAATGATAAAATTTAAACTAACCAAGTCTTGCATTATGTCTTTTATTCTTTGTAGTCTTTCGATCAATAATTAAAAAAAAATGTTTAGCACTTCACAGCAACTTTTGGCAATTTTTTTTTAGAGATGGATTTTTCCCCAGTGAATGCAGACATAATGAGCATAAAAAAGGGTTTCCCCACTCTTCTATAAATAGCTCAAATGGAAGGCGGTCGTGCATATATAAACCTTTTATTTTTAGAAATAATAATACAAGTTGTTGAACAGTACCTATATAGTTTTTTATTTGATAATTATTAGAAAGTACCATAATACCCAAAAAATACCAAGATGAACAAAAAACAGTTCATTTCGTTATGCTGTACATGTGTTTCAAGGAGTAACCTCTCATCAGTAGCATTTGAATACAATTATATGGAAAGCCACAATCCAAAAGAAGTACTCATTACCAAAAATATCGAAATAGAAAGCCAAATTAGGTACCAAGGACATCTATCGACATAAATTTGAAGAATATTAGCATTGTGGGCAGTATTAAATTAATTCCTCTCTTGTTCCCTATAGAGAGCGAAACAAGCTTACCCTTCCGGAGCACCTGTTGTCACTTTGTTTTCCGGAGTTAACACTGTTAATGCTTTAGTTTTTATTGTAGTATTTATAGTGTTCATGTTCTTTTGTGGGAGTGTATTGTCTTTTGTCTCGTGCCTTCTAATGTTCTCGTTTTTGCCTTATCTCTGGACTTTGATTTATGTAATCACGTGCTTTCTTCCTTCGGTATTCTACTGCCATTGTTCTTATAGTAAAATTATGGAAAATAATTTCACAGTTTATTATTACTTTTATTTCACTGAGAAACCTTAGTAAAAATCAATAAAAAATAAAATAAAAAAGATTTTTGTACATGTGGATGAGAATCTACAAATTAACTTGATAGGGCCTAATGCCTGACAGAAAATATCTTACAGAGCCCGGATTTCACTAGCATTTATCCTGTCAGGAACATCTGTCAGCGACAAATTCCTGAAATCTAACTTCCTCCTGATAACAGAACATCCATCAAATGCACTATTTATTGGAAAGCAAGTCCCACTAACTGCTATTAGGATATTTAATAATAAAGACATATCCTTCTTAATTTTCAATTCTGGCGCATCTACAATGTCACAAAAGTCAAAGTAATGGAGCATGTTAGTTTTCAGAGAATTGATTCTTATTTAAAATCAGATTTAATTCGATACTCAATAGCTAAAACAAATATACTTCTTTATTAGACTTAAGTATCTCCATGGCCACCTTATTATCAAGGCTTCAAAACCGAAGAAACCGTCTCAAACGATAATTAAAAATGTTCTTTATTAAATATTAGTCTTTGCGTAGAAAAATTGAAGTTTTGGTCTAAATTTTGATTCAAGATTTATTATTTATTTGAAACTGAGATGCACATTTCTAATTACTGTCAAGGACCTTTCAACGGCAATAGCTGTATTTTAAGGGGGTAGACCTGGGGTAGGAGGAGATAACTCTGTTTTTCACTTATTTATTACTTACACAAACCAATAGAATCATTACCATAGGTATTATCAAAATTTTAAAATTGTAAAAATATTTTCCAAACAGCAAATAAATATTAATTTTGTAATGAAAAGAAATACCCAACACCCNTCTTGAAATTCTGTATGATAATTTGTTGTTTTTTTTTTATTACTCCCATCCTTATTATAAAGACATTCGATGATCTCTTCTTGTTTTTCGGAAGAAAGTTAAACTGAGGTACTTCCGCAAATAAGGGGAGGCTCGGCGTTCCACGAAACGGGTTGAACCATTCATTTCTTTTGAAAAACATGTACAAAGTCAGGTTCATTGCGGTTTACAATTATCCCGGTAGCTTCTCGGTGGTTGTGTGGCTTTATATCGGATTTGTCTTGGAAATCCCCGCTTGACAATTATGTCCAGCAATTTTGTTGAATAAGTGTCACATCTATTTAGAAAGAACAGACAAAAACAAACAAAACAACGGCCGATTTGTAAATCATATTTATTTAATGACAAATGTATTGAGGTTTTTTTCGGAGATGTGCTTTTCTTCTATTGACTTTAAAATAAATCAGGCATTAAAAATAAATAGCATTTAACCCTTTTTCGGACTTATAATTTTAGTTAAACGGATGACAGAAGTGATAGAGGTCAAATCTACATTATGTTTGTCTATTTCATATTCTTTTTGACAGATAAGTAAAATGACTTATGTTTCTGCTGGTCAGAATCTGTACTGCAACAATTTTGCTTTGCTTTTGAAAATTACCATATTTTCTATTTTCATCTTAAGGTTACTCAAGTATTTAATCAATCAAAGCATTGTGCACAATAACAAGATTTTGATTTTTAAAGAAGACAATATCGGCCTTTTAAGTTTTTTGATAGAAACATATTTGAAAGATGTTTGCGGTAGGACTGTTTCCTTTTGTAGAGAAGAATGATTCAGACTCTCCACCCAAACATTTTATCAACCGACGCATGATACAGAAACATATTTCATCAAAGATATGCATTACTTGCACATACAACATTCGGCATTATAAAACTCAAATCTAATAGGAAAGTTACCAGTCGAGTGCACATTCGCAAGGTCAATTTGCCAAGTCCGTGAAATAACAAATATTGTAAGTTGATAAACATTCTGACTATGGCACAATAGGATTGGATCTGAACTGTGAAAATTATTTAATGCTTACTTTAGTTGCCATTTTTCCCATGCAATGCATGACAGCTCTAGAATTATTTCCTGGGTGATGCTAGTTCACCCTTTACCGTAGTCTCATTGTATTGGCGATAAAGATTAATTACGTACAGACAAGAAATTATGAAGAAAAATTTAGTTTCAGAAAAATGACCTCAAGGAAAAACCAAACTAATAAAAGTAGAAGCACTCAAGAGTCTGTAGCTCACCTGGTCCATAGCTGAAGTAGACAGTCCAAATAACCACAATGTTAAAGGGTTTCATTTTCTAGTATGTTAATAGAACTTGATGTAATATGGCCAAATTTGTTAGAGGCGAAGATCTTCGAATGCATTTCCCTTAGGGCAATATGTTCCCCTCTGGTGGTCATCTTTTAAACAGCAACAAACTTCTTTTCTTGCACTTATATTGCTGTTACATTCGTACCTTACAGTTACGGCTTCACTAGCAAGGTTCCCTGTTATGTTAATGCCTAAGATAGCAGGGTCTATCTAAGGTAACATATACATAATATTGTTAGTGTTACATACAAAAATATTCCGGAACTATAGATTTCTGTATGACTCTATAATTATTTATGTTGTATTTACTTCCGTCTAACGGTACATATCTAAGTAAAATTATAATTAATATATATATAGTAAGAGTGAGAAAGTTAATATCATTCTAAAAAAATTCTCGTAATCAAATGAAAATGAAATTCATCTGGTGTACACTTCCCAGAATCATTGTACATAAAGTCATGTCCCTACATTATAAAAGAAAACCTTGGGGGGGGGGTCACTCCATATGATTTTTGGTAGGGGTGAGCCGCTGGCACATCATGACCCCTACCCTTATCATATATTAAGAATCTCAAAAACATCTACCTTATCACATATTTTTAGTAGAAAAGTAAACCTAATCATATATAATGCAGACAAGTACATGTATACCGTGTCATATATTGGGATGAATACTGTAAATTCTTTATTTCATTCAAAAAGTAGAAAATTACACATGGTTTGATACTTTATTAATGTCAAATGCTAATTAGTATCTGATTTAGATGCAACAAATTGACCATGTGACGTAATCTCATCTGAAATTCCCTATATATAGCTACATTATCACATATTTTCATCACAATTTACTACTCTTATCATATAATCTGAAGCAAGAAAAAGGTACCTATTCCAGCGGCTCATCCCTAACTCATCATATAGTGGAAGTGACCCCCCCCCCCGAGAAAAAAAACACACACACACAAACACAGACACACCGTTACTGACAGAAAATAAGAAAATGGAATTAATATCAGACATTCATTTAAGTATATTTTAATTTAGTTTAACCAAGTTTAAATAGTCAAAAGCTAATCCAAAATATTGATGATATAAACAATCATCAATCCACCCCCTTAATCTATGACTACATTGTCATTAATTTATATTACAAATCTACTGATTTGCATAGTATTGCCCCAGACAAAAAATTCTAAAGATTACCGTAACTTTTAATTAGTTTCATGAAGGTATTGTTACGTTTTTTGTGTGAGGGTTCCAATCTGGTTACCATTATAAAGAAGTGTCTCATAACCTGAGATTGAAAAAATATAAACTTCTTTGATCTTTAGATCCGATAAATCATGAGCTTTAAAAATTACGAACATGATGATAGTCAGTATATAAATAAAATTTTAATACTTCTCATCATTTATTTTGTACCCATATACCAATAAATTAAAAGAAATGATATGATGACCTATTTTCAAATCATCTAATAAGGTTTTGATCTTTTCCAAGAATGAATTTAAATATTTACATAAAGCAAAAAAAAAATGCTCATTATCCTCTATGACATTACAGATATGACATATTGGACGGACTTTCTACTACTTTCCATCTGGATAAGAGTTGTTTACATGGTAGAATGGAATGTAGTAGCTTCCATCTGAACATTTTCAATTTGTTATCCTTTAGATAAATAAAAGTAAAATTCAACATATCTTTTATTTTTATCAAAGTGTTCTCTGATTTCAATACTGTATTCCACTTATTAAAGCCAATACATGTAGGTGTTTCCTTGCCTTTATTAATTAAGATTATATATATTCATTTAAGCATACCGGCTTGCTCTTTATATTTTTCAGTGTAATTTTTGAATTGATAAACACCTGTGCTTTTTTGGATTCTTCTCTTTGTAATATCTGTATCCAAAGTTTAGGAATGGATTTTACATGTATCAATTTAGTGTAATCTGCAAACCAATTTCCTTGTTTTAAAAGTTTTGCCAATATAAGATTTTGATTGACTTTTCCAGAATCACCGATAATGTCATTTATATAAATAGAAAAAAAAATACCGAAGTTGCATTAAAAACTGAAAAAAGGAGTAACCTCTCATCAGCAGCATTAAAGTCAAATAATATGGAAAGCCATAATCCAAAAGGAGTCCAAGAAGTACTAATTTCCAAAAATATCAAAATGGGAAGCCAAATCAAGTACCAAGGACATCTACCGAGTGCCATACACGGAATGAAGCCTCAGTATTTATAAGTGGTTAGAATTTTGACAAAAACAGTAAATTTAATTAACACGCAAGGTAAAATTTTCATGTCAGACAAGTCTGACTATTTGGCTGGTGAATACAATATAAACAATATTGTCTTTTATCCAATTTTTGTAAATAAGACATTTGTCTCTCCTGCAGCGTGGAGTCCGTAAAAATATTCCCCGTGCGAGAGATGTATGCTCTCTATATTTTTCAGTTATGGTGTACTTGTGCGTGAGAAAATTTGTCATATGGATATACTATTGATACTTTCAAATTTTGTCATTTATTTTATTAATTTCGAAATGTAATCCAGACCACCTGTTTTAAGTGCCCACATCTCACTATTTTATAACGCCAAGTTTTCTTACATTCGACTTGATGAGTGCCCTGTGTTTGTCTATATGTTGTAGTTGTCCACTAGCTTAAGACACTAGTGATTTTGTCGGGCAAAGGATGATAGTCATTGTAAGAGCACTTTGCCAGTTTAATTGATGTTTGTTGACAATCCCGCACCCATGATCAAGAAAGACATGGATGTAGCGTTGCTCGACAATTAGCAAAGAATTTCGCTTAAACCGGTGCTAGGGGCCGTCTTGAACTTACTATGAGGTATGATCAAAGCTCATTGTTGAAGGCCTCATGGTGAGTTCAAGATGAAGAACAACAATAAAAGCGTTGTTCCTTTGCTTGTTTTTTACCATGTATTTGTAGAGACTTTGTATCATGTGCATTTACTCCATATCCTTTTATTATCCATTTACGACTGGAGTTTGTCTCTCCTGCAGTGTTGAGTCCATAAAAAGATTCCCCGTGCGAGAGATGTATGCTCTCTATAATTTTCAGTTATGGTGTTCTTGTGCGTGAGAGAATTTCTCATATGGATATACTATTGATACTTTCAAATTTTGGCATTTATTTTATTAATTTCGAAATGTAATCCAGACCACCTGTTTTAAGTGCCCACATCTCACTATTTTATAACGCCAAGTTTTCTTACGTTCGACTTGATGAGTGCCCTGTGTTTGTCTATATGTTGTAGTTGTCCACTAGCTTCAGACACTAGTGCTTTTGTCGGGCAAAGGATGACAGTGATTGTAAGAGCCATTTGCCAGTTTAATTGACGTTTGTTGACAATCCCGAACCCATGACCAAGAAAGACATGGATGTAGCGTTGCTCGACAATTAGCAAAGAATTCCGCTTAAACCGGTGCTAGGGGCCGTCTTGAACTTACTATGAGGTATGGGCAAAGCTCATTGTTGAGGGCATCATGGTGACTTCAAGATGAAGAACAACAATAAAAGCGTTGTTCCTTTGCTTGTGTTTTACCATGTATTTGTAGAGATTTTGTTCCATGTGCATTTACTCTATATCCTTTTATTCACCATTTACCTTTAAATTTTATATATTATTTCCCTAAATAATCTGTTGTCTTATATGTCTAAAAGTCTTGTCTATTGATTCTTTCACCTGTTTGGCCTTTGTCCATGATTTAATAATTCTTAAATAAAATATAGGGGAATCCTTTGCAAGGTTATCTATTAATGACAAATCATCAAAATTCATTTTAAATATTAAAAATTTCTGTCCATATTTATCAAAGTAAAATTGTGGAATTATTTTCCAATTTGCATCTTTCTCGTGCTCATTGTTACTTATTAGTCTTTTAACCCAATAAATGTTAATTGTCTCTATATAGTTATCCAAATCTGTCATTTTTAACCCTCCATCCTCATAATCTAAACTCAGTATTTTTCGTTTAACTTTTTCAGATTTGTTGTCCCAAATAAAATTCAAAATAAGCTTTTTGAATTTTGTAAGGTACTCATTACTAAAATCAGACACGGATGCAACATAAGTTAAGTTTGGTAAAATCAGTGACTTAACAATTGTAATCCTCCCTAACATTGTCAATTGTCTTTTCGCCCATTCTTTGATAAGCTTTTCTGATTTAATGTATTGTCTTTCCCAATTTAACTTCATGCATTCAGCTTTGTCATGTCCAAAATAGATTCCTAAACATTTGATTGGCTTTATCTCCCAGTTTATGTTTTCAAACTTATCACGACTTGATTTCAACTTGCCTAACCAGATACCTTCTGTCTTATTTCTATTTAATTTTAGTCCTGATAATGATCCAAAAATTTCTATAATATTAAGAGCTTATGATACATCCTGCTTAGAACTTACAAATAATGTGGTATCATCTGCTAACTGGTTTATCTTTAAAGTATGATTTTTATTATCCCACTTTATTTGAAATCCAATGAATTTTTCCTCCTGTCTTAACCTACAAGATAGAATTTCCACAGCTATCACGAAAATTATCGCGCTTGCTGGGCACCCCTGTCGGATCCCACGTTGACAATAAAAGGGGTTGGATATCCATCCATTATTATATATACAACCTTTAATATTAGTATATAGCGTTTCTATTCATTTTAGCATACCTTCTTGAAAACCAAATTTTCTTAAACCACAATACATAAAACACTCAATAGAGTCAAAAGGTTTTGAAAAATCTAGAAAAAGTATACCCCTCAACATTAAATCTCTCTGAATAGTCGATGATATCCTGCATTTTTCTGACATTAAATCCTATGTATCTATTGGATATAAAACCATTCTGATCAGAATGTATAATCTTATGAAGTATAGGTTTTAATCTCTGTGCAAGTGTATATGCAATTATTTTAGTATCTACATTCAGTAATGTTGGTGGTCATCTTAGGTGAGGCACAGACATCATGAACACACTTTTTAAAAGTGACCAACGAAGGGCTTTTGTGTCCAAGTTTAGTTCTAATTGTCTATTTTGCTTAAGATGAGATCTTTGAATGCTTTCCCATAAGGATCAATGTTAAACTCTGTTCCCTGCTGGTAGTCATCTCGGATCTAATGCGGACTTGCTAACACATTTTTTAAAGAGGACCAACCAAGGACATTTGAGACCAAGTATGGTTCCAAAAAATATATCCCGCAAGGCCTTGATATGATAAACATTTTGCATCTAAAACTTTACCTCTATCTTAAATCTTTTTTGAAATATAGCGCAAAATGTATAAAATTACGAAAATTTGACAAATAAAGGGCAATAACTGGGTAGATCTTCATATGCTAAACATTATTGCAATTATAGCTGAAATCTCCCTGCTCTGGTCAATTTTATAGAAAATGAAAATTACAAACATGAAAATTTTAGGGAAAAAGGGCAATAACTCCAAAACAGGTTATTTTTCTTCGAAATTGCAGGCAGGTAGATCTTGCCACGTATCACTTTTTCTCAATCAGATTTTTGATATCTGTAATGGTTTTTGAGTTATTTGTTTTGATCAATTTACCCCTATGTGCTATTTCTAGCAACGACAGCCATGTTGTTAGGTTCTCGGACTAATCCAACACAATTTTAAATCTTGATACCCTGGTGATGATTGAGGCCAAGTTTGGTTACAATTGGCTCAGCGGTTTCAGAGGAGGAAGTGCAGATTTACATATTAATAATTTCTTTGTCACGACAGCAGGGATTTAATTCTTTTGTAAACAAGCCTCATATTTTGTTTTTTTTACTTTTTTCTGGGGTTCCTATTGTTTTTTTTTATTTCTTGCCATTTTTTCATTTTTATAATGTCGTTGTTTTGTTTTTTTTTGTGTGTCGGATTTTTTTGTGTGTATTTATTTAATTTTTGTGCGTGATTTTGTTTGTTTGTTTGTTGATTTTGTTATTTATTTTACTTTAAATCATTTATTTTTATTTATTTATTCATTTATTTATTCATATACAAGTTTCCTTGCTATCTTTAGAAGATTTTGTTCAAACTAGTTGTATTAAAACCACTCGTTGAAAATTGAATGATTACCTTATTTCTATATTTTACAGTTAATTTGTTGGGGTAGAGGTAAGTTTTATTGATGTATGATGTTTATATTACATAAGAATGGCCATTATTTGTAATAGTTGTTAAGCCCATATAATAAGCTATCATTTGATATCTACTTTAAATGATAGTTATTTACTAAAAAGTAATATTGGGCAAAAGAATGCAAAAACTTAGTCAAAATCGGAAATATTCAAAGATCAATTTATTTGGTCTATTTGAAAATAAAACTCTGGTCATTAAGAATATGTTAACATTATGTTAACATGTTTTATATTCAAGAAAATAGATTGAAACACTAAAAACAATGTTCAGAATTGGTAATCGAGATGTACTTCGGGTTCTTTAGACCATCAAACTTACGCAATTTCAATGAAAATATCTAAATTTTCCTCAATATTTCATAGGGGTAGGGGTACATTTAATGGCGCTGTTGAAGTATTTGGCATAGAAATTGTAAAAATTTGGGTTCTTTGTAAAGCTTATACAATAAGCAATAATTTGATGCATCGTTTTTACAACTAGGAAGTATTTGGTTAACATTTTGAAGCAATTGAAAGAAAAACTTGAACGAAAAACGAAAATTTCCTAAATTTCTGTAGGTGGGTCTAAAAATTGGCCCTATTCCACCAGTCCGTGCAGGTTATGTTCCTGTTAACATGTTTTATTTGGAAGAAGGGATGTATACGGACTTAAAAAAATTGTTGGGGTTGGGAAGTGGGGGGTGCACGGAGGGTTATTCCAGCCCATGGACTATATGTTTTTGAAGTTAATTTGATGTACGTCTACTAAGCAAAGATGTTTATGTCTACTGTAACGTCACTTCATAGAATCATGTCTTCTTGTATTTGATATTACCGATTTAGATTTTACCCTGGATTGACCCACTGACAGTGTAACGGGGTGCTCTATAGATAGGAAGGAATTCAGTAAAGGAACCAGCTTGTTTATCTCTGTATCCAAAAAATTCATTGATAAGTAAAGTAAGGATAAGTCGTGCTGAATGATAAAATTTAAACTAACCAAGTCTTTCATTATGTCTTTTATTCTTTGTAGTCTTTCGATCAATAATTAAAAAAAATGTTTAGCACTTCACAGCAATTTTTGGCAATTTTTTTTAAAGATGGATTTTTTACCAGTAAATGCAGACATAATGAGCATAAAAAAGGGTTTCCCCACTCTTCTATAAATAGCTCAAATGGAAGGCGGTCGTGCATATATAAACCTTTTATTTTTAGAAATAACAATACAAGTTGTTGAACAGTACCGATATAGTTTTTTATTTGATAATTATTAGAAAGTACCATAATACCCCAAAAATACCAAGATGAACAAAAAACAGTTCATTTCGTTATGCTGTACACGTGTTTCAAGGAGTAACCTCTCATCAGCAGCATTAGAATACAATTATATGGAAAGCCACAATCCAAAAGAAGTACTCATTACCAAAAATATCGAAATAGGAAGCCAAATTAGGTACCAAGGACATCTATCGACATAAATTTGAAGAATATTAGCATTGTGGGCAGTATTGAATTAATTCCTCTCTTGTTCCCTATAGAGAGCGAAACAAGCTTACCCTTCCGGAGCACCTGTTGTCACTTTGTTTTCCGGAGTTAACACTGTTAATGCTTTAGTTTTTATTGTAGTATTTATAGTGTTCATGTTCTTTTGTGGGAGTGTATTGTCTTTTGTCTCGTGTCTTCTGGTGTTCTCGTTTTTGCCTTATCTCTGGACTTTGATTTATGTAATCACGTGCTTTCTTCCTTCGGTGTTCTACTGCAATTGTTCTTATAGTAAAATTATGGAAAATAATTTCACAGTTTATTATTACTTTTATTTCACTGAGAAATTTCAATCTCTCACAATGGTATAATTAAGAACTTTCTACCCACTGTAACCATGTTATGTTCATTATAATTTGGCATTCTGATTTGTTCGATGATAATGTACGGACTGACACATGTCGAAATTGAATATCTGTTCCTGAGTAAGAGCACGTCCGTCTTTTGACACTTAACACAAAGAAAGCGGTATGTCGCTTATGTTGCATGTTTTTTTTTAAAAATGAATGCATGGATGTGGTTTATCTTCGGTATATATATGGACACAATTCTCATCCCAACTCGCCACATTTTTTCTAAGCTCAATTTTATTTTTAATTTCAATTTTGAGAAATTTTCTTTAAATTCTTATTAACTTTAGTAAAAATCAATAAAAAATAAAGTAAAAAAGATTTTTGTTACATGTGGATGAGAATCTACAAATTAACTTGATAGGGCCTAATGCCTGACAGAAAAGATCTTACAGAGCCCGGATTTCACTAGCATTTATACTCTCAGGAACATCTGTCAGCGACAAATTCCTGCAATCTTACTTCCTCCTGATAACAGAACATCCATCAAATGCACTATTTATTGGAAAGCAAGTCCCACTAACTGCTATTAGGATATTTAATAATAAAGACATATCCTTCTTAATTTTCAATTCTGGTGCATCTACAATGTCACAAAAGTCAAAGTAATGGAGCATGTTAGTTTTCAGAGGTTTGATTCTCATTTAAAATCACATTTAATTCGATACTCAATAGCTAAAACAAATATACTTCTTTATTAGACTTAAGTATCTCCATGGCCACCTTATTATTAAGGCTTCAAAACCGAAGAAACCGTCTCAAACGATAATTAAAAATGTTCTTAATTAAATATTAGTCTTTGCTTGGAAAAATTGAAGTTTTGGTCTAAATTTTGATTCAAGATTTATTATTTTTTTGAAACTGAGATGCACATTTCTAATTACTGTCAAGGACCTTTCAACGGCAATAGCTGTATTTTAAATGCCTGAACCAAGTTAGGAGCTATAATGATTGACAATTATTCCGGTGATGTTGCACCTGCTTTGCTTTTCTTCCTCCTTGAATTCGGCTCTTGAAATTCTGTATGATAATTTGTTGTTTTTTTTTTATTACTCCCATCCTTATTATAAAGACATTCGATGATCTCTTCTTGTTTTTTACGAAGACAATTAAACTGAGGTACTTCCGCAAATAAGGGGAGGCTCGGCGTTCCACGAAACGGGTTGAACCATTCATTTCTTTTGAAAAGTCAGGTTCATTGCGGTTTACAATTATCCCGGTAGCTTCTCGGTGGCTTGGTGGCTTTATATCGGATTTGTCTTGGAAATCCCCGCTTGACAATTATGTCCACCAATTTTGTTGACTAACTGTCACATCTATATAGAAAGAACAGACAAAAACAAACAAAACAACGGCCGATTTGTAAATCATATTTATTTAATGACAAATGTATTGAGGTTTTTTTTCGGAGATGTGCTTTTCTTCTATTGACTTTAAAATAAATCAGGCATTAAAAATAAATAGCATTTAACCCTCTTTCGGACTTATAATTTTAGTGAAACGGATGACAGAAGTGATAGAGGTCAAATCTACATTTTGTTTGTCTATTTCATATTCTATTTGACAGATAAGTAAAATGACTTATGTTTTTGCTGGTCAGAATCTGTACTGCAACAAATTTGCTTTGCTTTTGAAAATTACCATATTTTCTATTTTAATCTTAAGGTTATTCAAGTATTTAATCAATCAAAGCATTGTGCACAATAACAAGATTTTGATTTTTAAAGAAGACAATATCGGCCTTTTAAGTTTTTTGGTAGAAACATATTTGAAAGATGTTTGCGGTAGGACTGTTTCCTTTTGTAGAGTAGAATGATTCAGACTCTCCACCCAAGCATTTCGTCATACGACGCATGATACAGAAACATATTTCATCAAATATATGCATTAGTTGCACATACAACATTCGGCATTATAAAACTCAACTTTAATAGGAAAGTTACCAGTCGAGTGCACATTCGCAAGGTCAATTTGCCAAGTCCGTGAAATAACAAAATATCGTAAGTTGATAAACATTCTGACTATGGCACAATATGATTGGATCTGAACTGTGAAAATTATTTAATGCTTACTTTAGTTGCCATTTTTCCCATGCAATGCATGACAGCTCTAGAATTATTTACTGGATGATGCTAGTTCACCCTTTACCGTAGTCTCATTGTTTGGCGATAAAGATTAATTACGTACAGACAAGAAATTATGAAGAAAAATTTAGTTTCAGAAAAATGACCTCAAGGAAAAACCAAACTAATAAAAGTAGAAGCACTCAAGAGCCTGTAGCTCACCTGGTCCATGGCTGAAGTAGACAGTCCAAATAACCGCAATGTTAAAGGGTTTCATTTTCTAGTATGTTAATAGACCTTGATGTAATATGGCCAAATTTGTTAGAGGAGATCTTCGAATGCATTTCCCTTAGGGCATTATGTTCCTCTCTGGTGGTCATCTTTTAAACAGCAACAAACTTCTTTTCTTGCACTTATATTGCTGTTACATTCGTACCTTACAGTTACGGCTTCACTAGCAAGGTTCCCTGTTATGTTAATGCCTCAGATAGCAGGGTCTATCTAAGGTAACATATACATAATATTGTTAGTGTTACATACAAAAATATACCGGAACTATAGATTTCTTTACGACTCTATAATTATTTATGTTGTATTTACTTCCGTCTAACGGTACATATCCAAACAAGTATATGTAAGTAAAATTATAATTAATATATATATAGTAAGAGTGAGAAAGTTAATAACATTCTAAACAAATTCTCGTAATCAAATGAAAATGAAATTCATCTGGTGTACACTTCCCAGAATCATTGGACATAAAGTCATGTCCCTACATTATGAAAGAAAACCTTGGGGGGGGGGGGGGGGGGTCACTCCATATGATTTTTGGTAGGGGTGAGCCGCTGGCACATCATGACCCCTACCCTTATCATATATAAAGAATCTCAAATACATCTACCTTATCACATATTTTTAGCAGAAAAGTAAACCTAATCATATATAATGCAGACAAGTATAGCGTGTGATATATTGGGATGAATACTGTAAATTCTTTATTTCAATCAAAAAGTAGAAAATTACACATGGTTTGATACTTTATTAATGTAGATATGTCAAATGCTAATTAGTATCTGATTTAGATGCAACAAATTGACCATGTGACATAATCTCATCTGAAATTCCCTATATATAGCTACCTTATCACATATTTTCATCACAATTTACTACTCTGATCATATAATCTGAAGCAAGAAAAAGGTACCTATTCCAGCGGCTCATCCCTACCTCATCATATAGTGGAAGTGACCCCCCCCCCAGAAATAAAAACACACACACAAACACAGACACACCGTTACTGACAGAAAATAAGAAAATGGAATTAATATCAGACATTCATTTAAGTATATTTTGATTTAGTTTAACCAAGTTTAAATAGTCAAAACCTAATCCAAAATATTGATGATATAAACAAACATCAATCCACCCCCCTTAATCTATGACTACATTGTCATTAATTTATATTACAAATCTACTGATTTGCATAATATTGCCCCAGACAAAAAATTCTAAAGATTACCGTAACTTTTAATTAGTTTCATGAAGGTATTGTTACGTTTTTTGTGTGAGGGTTCCAATCTGGTTACCATTATAAAGAAGTGTCTCATAACCTGAGATTGAAAAAATATAAACTTCTTTGTTCTTTAGATCCGATAAATCATGAGCTTTAAAAATTACGAACATGATGATAGTCAGTATATAATTAAAATCATAATACTTCTCATCATTTATTTTGTACCCATATACCAATACATTTAAAGAAATGATATGATTACCTATTTTCAAATCATCTAATAAGGTTTTGATCTTTTCCTAGAATGAATGTAAATATTTACATAAAGCAAAAAAAAAAATGCTCATAATCCTCTATGACTTTACAGATATGACATATTGGACGGACTTTCTACTACTTTCCATCTGGATAAGAGTTGTTTACAAGGTAGAATGGAATGTAGTAGCTTCCATCTGAACATTTTCAATTGATTGATTGATTGAATATTGTTTAACGTCTACTCAGCAATATTTCAGCTATATCAAGACGAGAACAAGTTTGTTGATAAATGATCACTTTGGGGTATGGAAAGGGCCATGGGACGGGAAATTCTGACTGCCACTGGAAAAGTAGGATGAAATCGTCAAGGGCGGGAGATTTAGCCTTGTAGCCGATCATCTACGGACCACCCCAAAAAGAGCTTGCTACAAGGGTTCTTTAACGTGCAGGAAGCGTGGCATTTCTCCAAACACGTGGACCTGAGTTTACATCCCATCCGAAAGATGGGTTGTGTATTTATTAATCCCGCACAACCACGGAATGGGTCCTATTTCTATATCCCGGGACCCTCGGGGTCAGCCTCCGTTTAGGAGGGGTCACACCCCGCAAGCCGGAGATACTGGGTCCTATTTCTATATCCCGGGGTTCCCTCGGGGTCCTCTGTTAGGATGGCTCATACTCCGAGCTCAGAGGATGCTGCGGGCCTATTCTTCAGCCCGGACCGCGCACGGCGGGAACATTTTCAATTTTTATCCTTTAGGTAAATAAAAGTAAAATTCAACATATGTTTTATTTTCATCAAAGTGTTCTCTGATTTCAATACTGTATTCCACTTATTAAAGCCAATACATGTAGGTGTTTCCTTGCCTTTATTAATTAAGATTATATATATTCATTTAAGCATACCGGCTTGCTCTTTATATTTTTCAGTGTAATTTTTGAATTGATAAACACCTGTGCTTTTTTGGATTCTTCTCTTTGTAATATCTGTATCCAAAGTTTAGGAATGGATTTTATCAATTTAGTGTAATCTGCAAACCAATTTCCTTGTTTTAAAAGTTTTGCCAATATAAGATTTTGATTGACTTTTCCAGAATCACCGATCATGTCATTTATATAAATACAAAAAAAATACCGAAGTTGCATTAAAAACTGAAAATTTCGTTATGCTGTACACGTGTTTCAAGGAGTAACCTCTCATCAGCAGCATTAAAGTCAAATAATATGGAAAGCCAGAATCCAAAAGGAGTCCAAGAAGTACTAATTTCCAAAAATATCGAAATAGGAAGCCAAATCCAGTACCAAGGACATCTACCGAGTGCCATACACGGAATGAAGCCTTAGTATTTACAAGTGGTTAGAATTTTGACAAAAACAGTAAATTTGATTAACACGCAAGGTAAAATTTTCATGTCAGACAAGTCTGACTATTTGGCTGGTGAATACAAAATAAACAATATTGTCTTTTATCCAATTTTTGTAAATAAGACATTTGTCTCTCCTGCAGTGTGGAGTCCGTAAAAAGATTCCCCGTCCGAGAGATGTATGCTCTCTATATTTTTCAGTTATGGTGTACTTGTGCGTGAGAGAATTTCTCATATGTATATACTATTGATACTTTCAAATTTTGGCATTTATTTTATTAATTTCGAAATGAACTCCAGACCACCTGTTTTAAGTGCCCACATCTCACTATTTTATAACTTCAAGTTTTCTTGCATTCGACTTGATGAGTGCCCTGTGTTTGTCTATATGTTGTAGTTGTCCACTAGCTTAAGACACTAGTGATTTTGTCGGGCAAAGGATGACAGTGATTGTAAGAGCACTTTGCCAGTTTAATTGATGTTTGTTGACAATACCGCACCCATGGCCAAGAAAAACATGGATGTAGCGTTGCTCGACAATTAGCAAGGAATTCCGCTTAAACCGGTGCTAGGGGCCGTCTTGAACTTACTATGAGGTATGAACAAAGCTCATTGTTGAAGGCCTCATGGTGAGTTCAAGATGAAGAACAATAATAAAAACGTTGTTCCTTTGCTTGTTTTTTACCATGTATTTGTAAAGACTTTGTATCATGTGCATTACCTCCATATCCTTTTATTCACCATTTACGACTAGAGTTTGTCTCTCCTGCAGTATTGAGTCCACAAAAAGATTCCTCGTGCGAGAGATGTATGCTCTCTATATTTTTCAGTTATGGTGTACTTGTGCGTGAGAGAATTTCTCATATGGATATACTATTGATACTTTCAAATTTTGGCATTTATTTTGTTAATTTCGAAATGTAATCCAGACCACCTGTTTTAAGTGCCCACATCTCACTATTTTATAACGCCTAGTTTTCTTACGTTCGACTTGATGAGTGCCCTGTGTTTGTCTATATGTTGTAGTTGTCCACTAGCTTCAGACACTAGTGCTTTTGTCGGGCAAAGGATGACAGTGATTGTAAGAGCACTTTGCCAGTTTAATTGATGTTTGTTGACAATCCCGCACCCATGACCAAGAAAAACATGGTTGTAGCGTTGCTCGACAATTAGCAAAGAATTCCGCTTAAACCGGTGCTAGGGGCCGTCTTGAACTTACTATGACGTATGGGCAAAGCTCATTGTTATAGGCATCATGGTGACTTCAAGATGAAGAACAACAATAAAAGCGTTGTTCCTTTGCTTGTTTTTACCATGTATTTGCAGAGATTTTGTCTCATGTGCATTTACTCCATATCCTTTTCTTCACCATTTACCTTTAAATTTTATATATTTATTTCCCTAAATAATCTGTTGTCTTATATGTCTAAAAGTCATGTCTATTGATTCTTTCACCTGTTTGGCCTTTGTCCATGATTTAATAATTCTCAAATAAAATATAGGGGAATCCTTTGCAAGGTTATCTATTAATGACAAATCATCAAAATTCATTTTAAATATTAAAAATTTCTGTCCATATTTATCAAAGTAAAATTGTGGAATTATTTTCCAATTTGCATCTTTCTCGTGCTCATTGTTACTTATTAGTCTTTTAACCCAATTAATGTTAATTGTCTCTATATAGTTATCCAAATCTTTAACCCTCCATCCTCATAATCTAAACTCAGTATTTTTCGTTTAAGTTTTTCAGATTTGTTGTCCCAAATAAAATTCAAAATAAGCTTTTTGAATTTTGTAAGGTACTCATTACTAATGTCAGACACGGATGCGACATAAGTTATGTTTGGTAAAATCAGTGACTTAACAATTTTAATCCTCCCTAACATTGTCAATTGTCTTTTCGCCCATTCTTTGATAAGCTTTTCTGATTTAGTGTATTGTCTTTCCCAATTTAACTTCATGCATTCAGCTTTGTCATGTCCAAAATAGATTCCTAAACATTTGATTGGCTTTATCTCCCAGTTTATGGTTTCAAACTTATCACGACTTGATTTCAACTTGCCTAACAAGATACCTTCAGTCTTATTTCTATTTAATTTAAGTCCTGATAATGATCCAAAAATTTCTATAATATTAAGAGCTTATGATACATCCTGCTTAGAACTTACAAATAATGTGGTATCATCTGCTAACTGGTTTATCTTTAAAGTATGATTTTATTATCCCACTTTATTTGAAATCCAATGAATTTTTCCTCCTGTCTTAACCTACAAGCTAGAATTTCCACAGCTATCACGAAAATTATCGCGCTTGCTGGGCACCCCTGTCGGATCCCACGTTGACAATAAAAGGGGTTGGATATCCATCCATTATTATATATACAACCTTTAATATAAGTATATAGCGTTTCTATCCATTTTGGCATACCTTCTTGAAAACCAAATTTTCTTAAACCACAATACATAAAACACTCAATAGAGTCAAAAACCAACCAAGGACATTTGAGACCAAGTATGGTTCCAAAAAAATATATCCCGCTAGTCCTTGATATGATAAACATTTTGCATCTAAAACTTTACCTCTATCTTAAATCTTTTTTGAAATATAGCGCAAAATGTATAAAATTACGAAAATTTGACAAATTTGACAAATAAAGGGCAATAACTGGGTAGATCTTCATATGCTAAACATTATTGCAATTATAGCTGACATCTCCCTGCTCTGGTCAATTTTATAGAAAATGAAAATTACAAACATGAAAATTTTAGGGAAAAAGGGCAATAACTCCAAAACAGGTTATTTTTCTTCGAAATTGCAGGCAGGTAGATCTTGCTACGTATCACTTTTTCTCAATGAGATTTTTGATATCTGTAATAGTTTTTGGGTTATTTGTTTTGATCAATTTACCCCTATGTGCTATTTCTAGCAACGACAGCCATGTTGTTAGGTTCTCGGACTAATCCAACACAATTTTAAATTTTGATACCCTGGTGATGATTGAGGCCAAGTTTGGTTACAATTGGCTCAGCGGTTTCAGAGGAGAGATTTTTGAAAAATGATACGACGGACGGACGGACGCCGACGGACGCCAACTGATGGCACTAGCCAACATGGTCTTATAGGACAGGTGAGCTGAAAAGGTAATAAAAAAGGAAGTGCAGATTTACATATCAATAATTTCTTTGTCACGACAGCAGGGATTTAATTCTTTTGTAAACAAGCCTCATATTTTGTTTTTTTGTACTTTTTTGTAGGGTTCCTATTGTTTGTTTTATTTCTTGCCATTTTTTCATTTTTATAATGTCGTTGGTTTGGGTTTTTTTTGTGTGTCGGATTTTTTTGTGTGTATTTATTTAATTTTTGTGCGTGATTTTGTTTGTTTGTTTGTTGAGTTTGTTATTTATTTTACTTTAAATCATTTATTTTTATTTATTTATTCATTTATTTATTTATATACAAGTTGTACCATATATATAAATATACGATTTTTTCGTTTTTGGAGAAACCCATTTCCTTGCTCTCTTTAGAAGATTTTGTGCAAACTCGTTGTATTAAAACCACTCGTTGAAAATTGAATGATTACCTTATTTCTATATTTTTTTTCTTTGAAAACTGCTAAATATACTGAAAAAACGTTAGTTATCAAAACGACAACTTTAAAGTAACTTTGATGCATACTTATGAAAAAGAAAGGAAATGGGGTGAATGCCAAGGAGACAACATGCCATATCCAGGTTAAAACGACCCAAAACAAAGCATCTAGGGGTCACCGTACGGTCTTCAACACAGTGAGGAACCTCACACCATATAGCAAGCCCTAAATGGCCCCAACAAGGTAAAAAAGTGAATAAATCAATGGAAACAAACCACATCTAATAACCCAAATATCAAGAAACTAAAATTTCATTAGAAATATTTTATATTTTAAATATTTAAGAAGACACGGACAAGCCAGTCACACACATATTCCTGACTTGGGACAGGCGCAAAAATTGCGATGGGGTTAAACTCGTTTTCTTGGATCCAACCCCCCCCCATGTGTGGTGAATGGCTAAAAAATAAATACACAAAAAGACTCACAGTTAAAATCAAACTAGAAAAAAGTCCAACTTATCAAGACGAGTACCCTTACAATGAATTACATAAAACATGAAAACAATACACACAGGTACTGTCCGGACAAATGCTCGCAGTTACTGACAGCTAGCTAAGGACATAATTTCCGTTGACTAAGATATCAAGCCTTGTTACATATGAAACTTCAATTGAAATACTTCTAAATAGATTTGGTATAACAACATCATCAATTATGAAAGAAGAACATGATATTGTGCAATGCCAAATACTGCCAAAATGAAAAAAAATGTTTAAATTTAGTTATGGTGTAAAGCATTTAGGAGATGATCAATGTTTTTGTCAACAAACACCAAAAGTAAAGACTTAACAACAATACTGTATTTATATCCTTTATGAATTAGTTTGTTCAACGGGTTAATAAGTTTGGAAGGACAATTAGTTATTTCATATATTCAGGTCAATGTTTGTACATAAGTATGGAACATTAGAAACATTTGAGATAACTTTATTGTCTGTTTCTGGTTAGACTTTGTCATGATTTTTGTCAAAGTGACCATTTAATAACCATTATCTCCAAGTTTGTTTACCATATGCTTTCCGAGCCGGATTAGACCCTTTTGAAATATTTCCCATTGGTTCCTTTAGCTGTATTCTGCCAAAACAATATTGTATTTTTGTGAAATAGGTCACAAAAAATCCAGAAAAACGTAACTTTCATTCTTTACGTAATGGGGGATAATGACAGGATATTCTTCACGATTCCGTTAAATTGGATTTGGGATTCAATGACCTGAACGTTTTACAGATATACTGGCCTCTCACTTCTCATGTCTATATTTATTAGGATACTAAAGGGAAACGGGACGGAGAAAGGCGAGGTTACCAATTAACTGTTTGAACCTTACCGCTTGCTCTTGCTAGACATGCCGGTACCAAGTCCGGAAATCCCGAGTTCCTTACGTTGTCTACGGTTTTTTTTTGGTCTTTTTTATTGTTTTTCTTGTGTGCATTTCCCTGTAGGGTTAGCAAAAAAGCGGGAAATACTAATATTTCCCAGGACGAGGGGAAATACTGGGAATTCCCGGGAAATACTGGTAATTCCCGGACAATACTTGGAAATATACTGTCAAATAATATAACTTCAAAACAGTGTAGTTAAAAGAGCAACAATAGATCAAATATGTCTTAAAGGATGTATACATAGGGAATTTCATTTTCTCCATCTACCATATGTCTATTTCAGATAATAAAGCAATAAAAGTCTTGCAATTTTCAGCATTAAACATCAGCTCCATTCAATAGTAATCATTGTAATACCTTGAAATGCATTTGCTTTGAATTAATGTTTTATAAACAAGAATAAAATTCATTAAGGTACTAGTATTTGTCATAAATATTCATTTAACAACTAAAATTTGTCAAATGTAAGAATGTTAATTACTAAAACAACATAAATGTCAATGATGTTTAATTTTTCAATACAACAAATTGATTCATAAAGGAGTGTTTTCTTAACTACCTAGATTTTAGAATAATTTAAAAAATACACCTGTTCTTTAATTGAAAAATTAATAAAATGTATTCCAAACACAATTTTAAAGGATATATAAATTAAAAAAAATGAATTAAACTAATAGTTAAGAGTATTTTGTGTAAAAAGGACTTGATTTGAGTCATTTTGTTTTCATATTTTCCAGTTTTTCCCACTTTTGGAAAATAAGCAGTATTTCCCAGGACGGTAATTCAAGGTAATTACCAGTGATATTACCGTCACTGGTATTTCCCAGCCAACCCTGGTTCCCCGTTAGGTTGAGGGATGAGATTTTTTTTCGCTCATTAAAAGTGTTTCCTGTTATCTCCTTCAAATTAATTACATAAATTTGTACTTAAGGATTGTGGGTTCATTGTGGTAGATTTAAGATTTTCAACTGGATAAAAAAAAATACTATTTGCTGGAAACATAGTACAGATTTTTACTGAGGAGCAAATTAAGATTACTTGAAAATGTTTAAAAGTTTGCGTGAATCCAGTTGATGCTATTAGTGATGAAACACGCTATACTACAAACTGGAGGCCAAGAGATACTGAATTACTCGCACAAATTACCAAACTTAAGCGTCAGTTTAATGAAAGCAAAGAACAAATATTTAGTAATTGTTTTCCTAATATTTTTGTTTTCTTGCTATATTTGAGTATCCTAAACTTGTTGTTTTCATTGATTGTGTTGTCACTTTTAAAATCCAATACGGGACTTTCCATTAGGAACTCTTGTGTAATTAAAGGCAGGAATTTTAGTGCTTCGGTACCAGAAAGTGAGAATGAGAACTGATTCCTTAACTAATGAACGAATAACTGTTGACGTACCGAAGTTACTGTGAATTTAATTTCTGCATATGCGCATTTCGACAACTTATGTCTTTTCAGTGCAGATAAAATCTAAAGGTTTGGAAGACCATAAACTCAAAGATGTAGATTGAATGCAGTGAATTGCGCGCGCGCGCGCGTGTGTGTGTGTGTGTGTGTGTGTGTGTTTGTGTGTGTGTGTGTGAACACAACTTCTCAGTGGCAAACAAATACATGTATCCGGAAAGTCCAGCGGAGCTCCATTATGTTTATGGAGTTCAAGACTTTTATCTTTTCTTCAGGGAATAAAAAAATCTTTTCGCATTTTACCAAGAGTCCAAATGTAGGAATATCAAAATACCGAAGTTGCTGTTAATATATTTTCTGCATATGCGCATTTCGACAACTTATGTCTCATCAGTGCAGATAAAACCAAAACCTTTGGAAGTCCATTAACCGAATCTCATGATCAGACAATAAAATAATATTAAGTTTATGAACAGCCACATAAGTAAATTTGACCATTGGATGTCATAAAGTGGTGCATTGTTTACATTTGTAAGATATTAAAGGATTGTTTTCTTATACCCAGGACCCCTGCTCGTCGGACTTAAAATTTATATTAAGCTTAAGATTTCAAGGCTTGAGATTTATAGGCTTTAATGGGCCAATAATATCATATTTTTATTGATACTGCGTACAAAAATTTAATTTGTTAAAATGTTTAGATAATTTAAATAAGATGACGTCAGTAAGGTGTGACAGCTAAGGGATTCACAAATTATGTTGAGGATGATGCAGGGATTGCATGAAACTCGTGAGCTACAGAAACTACATTTTAAAGATTTAAACTTTTCTTCTGTTTGATATTTTGACATCAGTTGGTGTTGAGAACTTGACCCAAGATGGTGTACATGCATAGCACGTTCCTATATTTAACGGCAAGGTCGATTCCAGTACCGTGTCTTCAAGTAAATTATAAATTTCTATTATTGTCATTTCTTGATGCGGTTATTTAAGTGATTCTTTTAATTAAAATGTTTAATATGCACAATGAAATTATGCAAGTGAACACAACAGCTGATTTTTAAATGACGCAACAAGAAATATTTACAAAGGGAGTAATTACAAACAAAAATGTATGTTTTCTGTCAGCTTTGCTTCAATTAAAGCAAGTCTATTCGACGATTTCTAGTTGTCGCTTTACCCTTTTTGTAAAAACAAGTAGGGCAACAAAAATATGCTTTGTTCTGTTTTTCAAGAGTCAAGCCCCCTATAATTACTTTTGGCCCCATAATGAGACACAAGGAGTTTTGTATTATTGTTTGAAAATATTGGCTTTCTGAAATGTAAATCGCATTGAAAAACTATTTGATGTTTCTATCTTTGAAAATTCTTAAAACAAGAAAAGTCAATACTAAGTATTAGAAAAAAAAAAAAATTAAAAAACAGGAAGAATCGGCATTTTTGTTCAAATTATATACTAACCGTACGTTAATTTTTGTAATCCGTTCTAGAACTGATATATATATTTCTATACTTTCCTTAGATGAAATGTGTCCGATTACCACTGGCTGATCCATGTTATAGACCGATTCGAACGTATTGACATTCTAATGTTCTGTTTGACGTAATGAATATATAGTCATTTTGTTTCTTTTCATGCTAATTACGTGCATTATGACATCTTCGTCAGTTACTGAAAATCTTCCATTGGAAGAATACATATATTTACTGCATGGTTCAAGTTACATTATCACAAAATAACTTGACTCGGGTATATAGGTCACACCAGTTAAATCCGTTGCCAATGTATAACATATCATAGTACATAAAAGATCAATACAAGTACACGTATACTTGAATTTTACGGATATATTAACACACAAGATACAAATCCAAATTGTAACATCGTAACTCCATAAAAGCACAATAATTGATAAATAAATTTTCCGTCAATATTTACGACTGTACGAGAGTAAAAACTGCTATGACCAGGTCACACGCTTTACTAATACTATATTCCCTTCTAAATATAAGAAACAGTTTAATGGCTAATAATTCATCGCCTGATAAATATATATGCTAATTGTGCACCTCTCATTGCAGATCTTTTTCTCTCCTGTAACGAACGAGATTTCATGAAAAAACTTCAAAACGGAACCATACCTAACAGTGATAAACTTATTTCTATTTTCAATGATAACAGCAGGTATACTGACGATATCCTTACTATTGATAATCCCCAGTTTTTAGATTATGTAGACATTATTTATCCAGAAAACTGAAATTAAATAAAGCTAACAATGATTCCAAATGTTGCCTTTTTCTGGATCTGACTATCATTATTGACTCTTGTAAAATCAAAACCAAAATATATGATAAAAGGGATGATTTTGATTTCACTATTACAAATTTCCCTTTTTCTTGACGGCGACATTTCCCTTGCTCAATCTTACGAGGTGTAAATTCCCCAACTGGTACGGTTCGCACGAGTTTGTTCTACTCTTGATGATTTCAATGAACGTACAAATGTAACCGTACTATCACAGCCAAACTTTTACAACAGGGTTACAGATTTCATAAGTTGTTGAATACATTTAAGAAGTTTTGTAATAGATATGAACATGTTATATCTAAATATGGCGTTACTCGTAAACAGCTTATAACTATGGGCATTTCTAGTCCTCAATTTTACTGAAATGTTGCTAAAAATGCAAGAAATTGTTTAAAAATCCAGGAAAGCTGGGACGTAAATTACATTCTTTACGTAATAGGGGATATCGGCAAGATATTTTGCTTGCATCCGTTAAATTAGCTTTGAGACCTAGTGACCTGAAGCTTTTGCACACATACTGGCCTCTCACTGATACCGCCGATGTCTACTGAAATTTATGATGATTCTTGACCAAACCCTTCGGGAAGTTTTGAAATTGATTTTTCTTCCGGATCCGTAGTGCGACAGTGTTGTTCCAGCAGACTAGCAGGCTAGCTGGCAGTTTAGCGGCGAGCACCCCTTGACCCATTTTTCAAAATTACGTATCGTCTTTTTCTCTCCTTTCAAGATTGTGCTCATGGAGTTAGTAGTCTACCTTTATTGCGTTTTATTCGTATGTTTAATACTATAGGGAAACGGGACAGATAAAGGGGAGGTTTGGGTACCCATAAACCGGTTTAACCCTACCGCTGGCTTTTGCTAGTGCCGGTCCCGAGTTCCTATAGTTGTCTACGTTTGTCTTTTGTCATATGCGTGTTTTTCTTGTGTGGTTCCCTTGCAAATTGTTGCATGCAATTATAATTTTCAGCCATTGTAGGTGTTTCCTGTTATCCATTTTTTAACATGATATTATAATATTGTTTCATTATAAAACCAACATAAAACCCGGATGTGTGTCATCAAACCAACAAAACCCCCGGATGTGTACCATCAGAACCATAAAAACCCCGGATGTGTGCCATCGAAACCATCGTGAGCCTTGAAAGACTTTAAAAAAATGACATCATTGATTTTGTTGGGAGAATTTTGAATTGATGGAAAATGATTTCTGTAGATAACTTCTCATAGTACATATATTTTTGTACAAAACCGAAGTAATAACTGGTTCGTTTTCACCTGAAGATCGTTATTTTCATTGAAAAGATAAAAACTTACATTTTGAGTTTGATAAAATCCATTTTGGTACAAAGCCAAACGATATCATCAATGCCAACGACGCTTATTAATATACATATGACATCATTGCTATGTTTTTGAGAAATTGAAGTTATGGAAAATGATGTTTTAAATAAATTTTCATAGAACAAATATTTTTGAAAAATCGAAACAATCGATTGTTCGTTTTCACCTTAGGGTTGTAATGAACTAAAAATCATGACTTATACGGAAAATATAAGGCCCACATTTTGAGTTTGTAAAATCCAATTATTTATTTGTATATTTATACATAATTTATTTTGATTTGTATCAAAAGCGAATATTGATCAACAAAGCAGATTTACAAGTTAGTGAATTTGAAATAGTTGGACGTGTCTGTTTGTAAGAAAAACATAAATCGCATGTTTGCTTTGATGTTACCATTTAAACTAAAAGTATACACCATGTATTTATAACGACTTATTTGACTGTAAATAAAACACTAGCTAATAGATTAATGAGTTTTTTTTCAGTTTATCATCGTTCTATTGGGTTTACCAAATAAAAAATATCGAAATAAGAAATGAAAGACGCGCTTTTGTGAGGTTTATGGAGATGTCAAAAATATTATTTCCGAATGCAAATATGAAATATTCCGTAAAAAAAGATTTTTGATCATTTAAGAATGTTGCCGATATTCACATAAGTTTTAAAATGTGACTATTTAGTTCTCCTTTTCTTTCCAAACTTTATTTTAAATCAATGGACATCAATCATGTTCTGGTTAGGAAAGCAAAAATGTAATCTCAAAGGATCTGAACAAACGACGTGATATTGGATTCTCTGTGCACTACCTGAAAAGATGGTACACACAGCACAGCGTTTCGGATGTTCTTCCACAGCGTTCTGGTGCACTTATTTGACCAGAACATGACCAGAACGTCCTGGACAGATGAAAAAAAAAATACACCCAAAAAGGCGAGGGGCAGTATAGCACCCAATATCGCAGCATCAAACCAAATTACAAGTAGCTTAAAAATAAATAGATTTTTCTGACATCAAAAAATAGATTTCCTGATATAAAACAATCGGTTTTTTGATATCAGAAAATCACCTCCATTTTTTTATATTAGAAATTTTATTGTTTGATATCAAAAAATATTATCTGATATCGAAAATATGACTTTTTGATATCATGAATTCCATTTTTTGTTAAAACTGAAATTCCCAATCTCTGATATTAAAAAAACGAATTTCTGATATAATAAATTCGAATTTCTGATAAACAGAAACTAGTTTTGATTTTTTTGGTATCAAAATTTTATCAAAAATTAATTTTTTTGGTAAAAAAAAATCGAATTTCTTATATCGAAAAAAAAAGATAAAAATGATTTCCTGCTACCAGAAATTATATTAATATATATAAAAAGATAGGAATTTTTTATATCAGAAAAAAATTTGATATCAGAAAAAATAAATTTGATATAAAAAAATGGGAATAAATAGTAAAACGGTGCCTCATTTGAAAACATGCAGACATAATGTACACTTTAATGGAAAAATAAAATCAGTAAATGTATGTAAAATTATGAATAAAAATCAGTAAATGATATAAAGTGTACACTTGTGTGTAGAGATCTAAATTATGCAAGTGTGCCTCTCTGTTCAGATATTATGATTGAAGTGAAGTAATTAAATGAAATTACTGGTAAAAAGTAACCGTTACAAAAATTAAGCCCTGTACATGAAAATCCTGAAATTTCATTTATTTCACGAAATTCCTGATTACACACATTTCTTTAACATATATAGCAAAAGACCTGTTAACCAATTCCGGAAAATTTAATTGATTCAAAACATTGGCATGCCGAAGGAAATAAATTACCTCTTATTCTGCCGAACAAGATTTTCGTCTAGAAGCCGTCAATGAAATAGTTTCCAAACATGCCTGAAAATGCATGCAAGATATGGCATCACTATCCTAAGTTTGTGAACAAATATCAAGATTGTATCATTTATTCTCTTATGATGCACACTTATAATCTATTCCTTGCACGAATAGTTATTTCTGGTACATAACGAGACTTTGAAGCTGGAGTTACCTATGAACTTGTTGAATCGCTTTTACAGGAATTTCATTGGTCGAGCGTCAAGTAATAACACATCACGTGTGGTGTGCTATTATTTTTTCGACGTTTTTATTGGACCACTGTGAAATCTCGTTGGCCGTGATTAATGTTACCTAGCAACGGTGTTGTTGTTTGAAAACAAAAACAGCAGCTCGGCACTGAATATTATGGAAATCATAAGAGAAATAGTTTTAACAACTCGAAAAAAATGTATATCGCTGGATATCAACTCTCGTTATGTAATTTCAAATATAATAAATTCGCCAAAGGCATGTTTATTATATTTTGAAATTACATAACTCTAGTTGATATCCAGCGATATACATTGTTTTCTCGTTATTAAAACTATAATTATTGCAGCGTAAAGCTGGACAAAAGTTGTGAACGACGGAATGACAGACACGGAAACAGAGTATACCCCTTTCTACGGAGCGGGGTTAAATAGATTGTAAGAGAAGTGCATTGCACAACAAGAGTATCCATTTGTCCATTCTCCCGTGGCAGCACGATGTTGTCGATTAATTATCTGTATTAAATGTCTGTTGTATTTTTTCCTCTCTGTCGCCCGTCTTTTTTTCTCCTCTAAAATCACTGACCTAATTAAAATCAAATTTACTAACTAGACACAATTGTTCTTGGATGCTCCCATTCAATGTTCACTGTGATTTTGATGCTCTTACCCCTTCCAGGATGACCGTTAGCGGGAGCAAAGTTTAACGTAGAACTCTATGGGAATTGCATTTAAAGATATTTTTCTCTGAAACCAGTCGGACGTTTACAATCGAATTTGATCATAATAGTCCTTATAGGTTACCCTGTTCAAAGTTTCTGAATAAGATTTTCTTACTTGATCCAGGATGACCTCACTGGATAACATTATTTGTTATTTAGGTAACAGAGGGCTATATAGCGTGACATACCCTGGATATTTAGTTATATACAGGGAATGTCACGCTATATACCCGTCTGAAACCTGAATTACATTTATATTCCGATGAACAACCCTTGATGAAATGAGATCTGCGAAAAAAGTAACTTTCATCAATTCCACCATGTTGTTTCCATGTAATGACGTTATCAATTTCCATCACAGTTTTTTGAATATATATTGACATTTAAGGAATGTCAACCAACCAAAAGCAAGCTTATATCTGTAAATCGGAATATAGTTTAACATAAGACCCACAATGTAAATATATGTAAATAGGCCCACAATGGAAAATATACTCATAAATATTCTCGAAACTATTTGCGTATCATTAACCTTTCATAGAAAAACATTTTATTGAAATTTACTAGCATTAGAACCCCTTAATTTTCTAAGGCTTCATTGTGGTATTGTACTCATATCTTTTGTACTGCATTTGGTCTTCTTTATCGATATTTTTGGTTATAAGTACTTCTTTCAGACTATTTTCGGATCGTTGCTTTTATTATTATTCGATTTTCATGCTGCTGGTAGGAGATCTCCCCATAGAACACGAGTGCATCATAACAAAAATTTACGCTTATTATGCAACTTGGTTATTTTTTAATTTTGATTTTTGTCATCCTAGGGGGGTCAAAAATTTTATTATCATATACTCTCTCTTCGAAGATGAGTGCAAGTGTTTATATAGTTAAACAAAGTCCCCAATCCTGCTGGAAATACATTCAGAAATTTATACCAGTTATATAATTTCTGAATTAAGACCAATCCTCCCTATTTCACCTATTTTATTTTTGCTACGATTACAGCCAACAAAGTGCTGCTGTGACCATAATATTTTACATGTAATTATTATATTCCATATAATATTATTCAGTATAAATAGAAATTACAGATGTAAACCATAGAATTGTGTAAAAGAAAACAGGAAATGCATTCGAAATAGTTGAGTTGTCCATGGATTTCAAAGGAGGTTTAACTGAAAAATGCAAAACTGCATGACAGTCGCTCTTAAAATCTCCACGAATTGTGAATCTTGAAATTAGTGCAATGTAGTCGATCCTTGATTTATGGTGATTTATTTTTAACGAAACACATCACAGCAGCGTTTTTAGGTTATAAGCGAACCCAAAGCCGATTCCTTGCCAAATATGCACACCCATCTCACCCATCAAAGTCATGAACAATTTTCATAAAACTGAAAACTATAAGTATGGTCAAAGAATGAAATTTCATATTTCTTAAAGTCGTTACAGGATCATACAGCATAAGGACCCGAAATGTGACCCAACAACACGGACGTGATAGAAAGCACCTTTTTGATTTTGTTTAGAGCATGGCCATTGTAGTATTCGCTAGTTTTATTTACCCGTCTTGCCTTTTAAATTTGTTATATATGTCGTTTTTTATGCATAATTCAGCAGTGATTTACATAAATTACGAAAAGGTCCTCACAGTTATAATTACACAGATATAACTTTGTCACAAATGGGGCCTTAACATTCATGGCAATCTTTTTTTTATGTACAAAACAAATATGAATATCTTATGGTACCTGATGATTTTTTAACGTGACTCCTGTCAACAGCCAAGACAACATATTGGAATTCTAAGATTTCATAGAATCTATTCGTTTTTCTATGTGTATCATGGACATTTGCCCAATGTTTTAAATCCTAGTTCTTCTCGCGGATGGCATCGCCAAAATTAAGAGACAATTATACTGGTCGTGTACCAGTTATCGCCATGTTCAGTCTGTGATTTTGCATTTGATCTTCTTAAACTCGGACTTAACTTTTAATGCGTTATATTGTAAAAAGTTACCAAGTATTACGTTAGCCAATCATGTTCATTTTCAGTTTAATTGCACATGCGCAGTAATGTATTCATTTCAAAACTTGTTGGTTTTCTCGACAAATTTTATGGATGTGTATACCAGTAATCGCCATATTTCAAAATATGCAAAAGTTTTTTTTCAAACCGTTAAATGTTCACTTTTTGGCCGTGTCTTTGGACTTCGATTTTCGTTAATATCACTCCTTTGTTCCTTCGGTATTCTACTGTCGTTGTTAAATCGACACAAGTACTCCAAAAAGGGATGAACTAAAGCGGAATAAAGAATAAAAGGTCAGCCGATGCAATTTTGAAACTGAAAGTAGCGTAATTTTTATCAATGCGAAATTCGCTCTATTTTATTGGCGTGACATGAAAAGAGAAGACCTTTACAGCCCGAATTCATCTTGATTTGACTATTTGAAGAGAAAGCAACATAGTTAGCATTTATATATGGCAGAAAGTAAAGCTGAAACCCCAAGTTCTCTTCTGCGACATCACATGTAAAAAATCTATTTTTAGCTAATTATCATGCGTGACTGACATTAAGTTTGGTGTGCATTTGCGCCATTACGTTGCTATTGGTTCCGACGGAAACCGTGGATTTTACTTATCAAACTTCTGACGCCATCTAATCAAATTTAGCGTTACAATTAACATAAGTGCATTAGAATAATAAATTTCTCTTGGTACAGTGAATTTGTAATTGTCGAACATATCACTAATCACTTGCAAAAAAGGCACCGGTGGCAAAGAACGCGAGTGCTATCTTTGTTTGCATTGAAACAGAAATTGCATGTCCTCTGTAAGTAGTTCTCTTCATTTTATCTGTTTCTGTTTCAACGTATGGTTAAAACAGATGGCAAATCGCATCGTAGTAAATGAATATCTACTGTTCATAAGATGGGCCAGCATCACCAGTTAAATTGAAATTCATGAGCAGTTCTTCCGGATGTAATTTTAGTTTTTTAGTTTTTTTACAGACATTCATTTTAGAAAAATAAATGCATGACATTTTTTTTTTAATTTAAAAGTGATATTTCGAGTGCTCTTTCGTTCGTGTCTTTGTTTGTGTGTACAAACGAAAGCGACGAAACGAAACGTAACAATTTATTAACAAAGTATGGCTGAGAATGAAGCTTTTATCAAATGCTTGGCCTACCTGATTACTTATTAAAGCAATATTTATCTTTTTAATCTGCTCTGGAATTTCATTTTTTTTTATTTCTTTAGCAATAAATAGTCCCCATACGTTTACGTTCTGTTTCGTCAAAATATGAAACATTAATATCAATGGCTACTTTTGCCAGAATTGAACATATAAGATCGAGGTAGTGTTATACCCATAAGAGTGTGTCGAGTATAGCAAGCAGCATGTCCGTCTTGGCATGTCTGTTTTTATAGATGTCTGAGTGCACATTTTCAGTGTACTTTGTATCGGACCTGTTTTCCATTAGAGATCGGGAAAACAGAAACATTAACAAAAGAAAACAATTTCCTTAATCGGGAGAAAAGAAAAGCTGAGGGCAATGATTGACAGCTGTGTAAAGTAAAAGTCTAAAATGCTGTTTTATTTTGCTAGTAAATGATTGTTGACTGCTAGGAATATCCCAATTTTAGTACCTACATACCTAAAGTTGTAGCTCCTCATGCTCTATCACAAAAGTTGAAATTGATGCTATTACATCCGAAGTATATATTTTCATCTGTCATATATTATTTCTTTATGCTATCCTTGGATGAAATTTCATATGGTTATTTTTGTACTTGTTATGACATAATAAACAAGAGAAAGTATACAATAAAGCTTGTTATGTACATTGATATTCTGTGAAACTGAATAAATCTAATATTTCAAAAAAGGCACAGTTATCGTATTTCATTTACGTCAATTATTTATTTATACAATGCCAATGATTTTATATTATCTGAGATCTTTTACATTACCCTATTCGGATTAAATGATTGTCAAGGGGATGTTGTAATGAACAATTGTTCATTGGCTTCTAGATTGATTACTTTAGCGCCATTCGCCTAATTGCACCTGCTCTTATTTCCAATTTAATTTCAATACGACTGGACATGTGCTACTTTTAACTGGTAACCTAAATCTTGTTGAAATGCGACATTTCTTTCAGGTGGTCCCTAATTCCGTGAACCCCATCCAAACAGTTGAAAACTTTTTGATATATGCATTTGAGGGTTATGCTATAAGATGAAGGAGAAGAAAAAGAGAGGGTATTAAGACTTAGTCCAACTAGATCTGGTTGATTAAGTCTTTAATTGTTTCTTAAAATGAAAACCAGAACATCAAGTATATTTTACGATCGTCTTCATGTAAAAACTTTGACCAAACTACGAGAAAATTACATCATGGTACCTGCACATTTAGCTCCTAAAATATTGTTTTTTGTAAGAAACACTTATGAAGGAGAAGGGTACCGACAGTTCATCCCACAACCCTATTTAAACCCAAACTATAATATCTTAGAACGAGATCAACAAATATGACACCACTGTGCTGGCAACCTTCAGTATTAAGGTGGATAGAGATCACAGTCGTTCCCTACAAACTTTGCTGGGTCTGCAAGATGCATCACTAAACTACTCTCCAAATTTATTGAAACTTTATTGAATGCAGTTAGAGGTGGTCTAGAGAGTTATTCCTTAATTACCTGCTCCGAATGCCACACCCGTCATACTGTCATTGAATCAATGTAGGTAAAGTAAAAATATCAGGAAATCAGGACGAAAATATTCGTTCTCATTTGAGAATCCAGCACTTCAAATTTAACTATGATACCGTCTTGGCGGTCATATAACTTCGGGAGTAACAAAGCCTCAAAATATCCTCAATCTAGAAGATTTGGATATTCTGCTGTATTTTAAAAAGAAAACCAAATTATGCGTCAAATCATCCATTTTAAATGTTTTTTTTTACATTATCTTGTGAAAGACAAAGTACTGGACAGTAAAGTTTCGGTCTTTGAAATCTCGTTTGAAAATAATTTTGAAAATTATTTTATTGCAAAATTTATGTTAGTCTTTAAATTGTATAAAAAAAATTACTCATTTCTATAAAGTATTAACAGAGTAAACACAAACTAAAGATTGATGCCCTAATTGTCTATTGGATTCATGTCATTTTTTTACAAAATAGATATGGGTGGGTTAGAAAAAGCTTTTTTATGAAAAAATATGCATTTAAAGATTTTTTTTTGCTTTTTAAAAATATTGCTATATATTTTTGCAATAAAAAATCACAAAACAAATGTTGCTTAAAACATTAGCTACACTTTAAGGGAAATATGGTGAAATTCTTCCTAAAAAGAATGAAAATGGGACAAAACTTTCTTATATCAACAGGGTTTTTTGGGGTTGAATTTCTTCATTCCTTCTTTTTACAGCTTTTCAGGAAGTATGAGAAAAAGTTAAATATTCTAAGCTAGATTTTTCCATGAAAATACTAAAAAAAAGAAAAAATAAAAAAATGTGCAAAAATGCTAAAGTTGGCCACTTTCAAACATCAGAAGCAAATAACTTGCACAGCAACCTATGATTTTTTCTTCATATATTGACCTACAGGGTAAGTACATTGCAAAGAGCAAAGTTGGAAAAAAGTTAATACTATAAAATCTTGGCTCAGAGTACATCCTTAATTCATTTAAGTATTAATCAGCACATGTTTTGATCTCTTTGATGTTATCACTACATGTGTAGATGATAGTGATGTTAATTCATATGTTGTACAGTGATGTTGTCAATTTACGTGGCGATCACTGTGATGTTGTCAATACCTATGTTAATCTCAGGAATGTTGTCAGTTCATATGTTGTTAACAGTATTGTTCTCAAATTTTCTGAAAAACAGCGGAGTTTTGAATACATGCACTGACAAATCACAATGATCAACTCATGCATTGACAACAACATTGTGATATACAGTTGAGTGGACAGTACATCACTTAGATCAATGTATGTTTGGATTACAGTCGCGCTGTCAATACATCTGAGTTGTAAATGCTAGTGTTGTTCACAGTGGTGTTGTCAATAGATGTGTTGATAACAGAAATTTTGTGTTGATAATAGTGGTGCTTTCAGAACATATGTGGATCACATCGATGTTTTCAATTCAATTGTTAATCAGAATGGTGTTGTCAGCACATGCGTGAATCAAATTGGTGAAATCAATGCATATGTGTGAATCACAGTGATATTGTGAATTCAGGTGTGGATCACAGATATTTTAAAAATAGATACTTATTACTGTAATATAATTAATATCGGTGAATGTTGATCAAAGTAATGTCAATCCATAATTAGTAATTTTATGTCAACAGTTTAGTTTAGAACAACTCTGATCCTTGGTAGATAAGTTTTAGTTTCTTTTGTGAGGTGGACATTTCAACACAGTTTCAGCATTCCTGAAATGTTTATATTGGTAATGATGAATAGGTTGTTAAAAATACACGACTATAATAATGTTATCACAAAGCTAGTACCCTGTATGATCATTTAGATCCCTTTAAGCGATCCTACCATTGTGGACGTGTTTTTGTAAGCATCTAGTTTTGTTATAATATTTTATTATTGTTATTTAAGTATAGCTCATGTGAATATCTACATGTTGTTGTGCTGTATCATATATGTCAATCGTATTTATTTTAACATTAAATTCAAACGAGCCATTAGCTTTGTTTAGGATACATGTGTTACTGTAGTCGCCTTTAAGGTCTTGTTAGCATCGAGTTTTATTATTATATGCAACTGTATTTTAATTATAGTATAACTAATTGACCGTCCTGAATATAAATAAAAATGTCACGAGTGCCGAACAACGCAGAAGGATTTAACGAGTTGCAGAACTTGTTCTGCAACGAGTTAAATCCAATGCGTTGATCGAGACGAGTGACAATTTTTATTGATATTCATGACGGCCGATTAGTTATGCTTTTTATTATATAGATTTTCTACTCAAGAACCGAGATTTTAGATGCGGATTATTTTGTTCGTGTCAATACGCCAGTTGTTTACTTAACGACGACATTGAAGAGACATTGTGACATCGCTTCATTAAGACGTCATCCGGTGACTAGAAATCCTTTATTTTCACCGGTGACAACATGGCATTTATTTAATTGAGAAAACTCGATAAATCACCGCTATCTATATAATAATAGAGAGATAATTGGATTCTTTATTTTATTTCATTTTTACATAATTTACTTCGTATCCTTTCATTCATCATTTACATCAATGCCTCTGTTGGTGGACTGTTAGTCCCCGAGGGTATAAACCAACCAAGTAGCCAGTACATCAGTGTTGGTCCAAAAACATGCAATATCTAAATTCAACAAAATATTGTTCAAAACTAAGGAGTATCTCTCTCCCGCATAGTTCTGTCCTTAGCTGATTTTTGACTTTGCTATTTAAGACATTTTGGTAATTTGTTCTCTATTAGCTTTTACACAAATTACGGTATATGGATTTCCAAATGTTTGATTTGATCTGCACTGATGAGACACAAGTTGTCGAAATGCGCATATGCAGAAACTGAATTACCAGTAACTTCGGTATTTTGTTATTTACACAATCTATTGAATTTGGTGTTTGATATTAAATTTACACATTTTTATATATATTACAGACTTACAAATAGATATTATATAGAGGAGGGAAAAAATGTGATTGAAGAACATTCTTTAAAGTAAACATTACTTGGATCACAGCATTCTATTGGCAAAACAGTGGGTTGCAGACATAACCACTCATAAAATGAACTTTCAGCCCAGTCATAAAAGCTCCTCTAAGTTATCTTAGAACAGGTATCAAGTTTGCTGTAGCACTGCTCTAGGTCTGCTCGAGAATCCTGATCGCTCTACATAATCATGTTCATAGCTAGAATCCTTGCTGTTCTGGTCAGAGTCATGACCGGTCTGACCTATATCCCAATACTGCTCTGACCTATTCTAGCGATGCCTGCTCTTTGCTGACCTGTTCCAGTTATGATAGCTCTCATATCAGCTCTTGTCACGGCCATGACATATATTCATTATGTGTTCAATAATTACATGTATTTCACATATTTCTAGTGAAGTTATGTTACGAATAAGAAAATAAATATTCAAAAAAAAAAATGAAAAAAAAGTTTGAAATGAATTATTCAGATATAAAACTTGTATTTGGTGGTTATCTTCGGGGATTATTTACTTGTGTTAATGTAGGTAAATTAAAAAAAAAGTATGAGTTCCTTTCTCTAGACGGTATTCCCGAAAAATGAGTTCACAATAGTTTCCGTAAACTTGTTACCATGAAATAAAAAAATCAATCGTAAATTAAATTTAAGGGGAAAATGTCCATGTATATCAGATATCGTTAACTTAAACAAATAATTATTGAAAACTTGTAAAATGAAATAGATATTTAATTTCTTTTTAGTTAAACGGTTTCGGGTTCGAGACACAGGAATACCGACATCCCTAATTTTATATTCAGTTGAATAATTCTATGACAAAGTAGCCATGGCCAGAGTAGACTTGACAAGAACGGTCATAACCGGTACAGATTTGGCAAGAATGGTCATGGCCAGAACAGACTGAGGTAGAACGTTCATGGCCAGAACATGATCAGGTAGCAGATTTAGGTAGAACGGTTACGGTTGTGGCCAGAACAGACATGATTCTAAGACAAGAGCAGACACGATCACGATTGTTCTAAGTCTACTCAAGGGTCACTTCAAGTTAACTTAGAGTTTTACTAATGTCTGCTCCTCAAGTTTACTTGGACGAGTAGTTGTGTCTTCATCCTACGGTATAAATATTGATAATACACGAACAGATATAATGGCTGAAAATAACAATTACATGCCACATTCTACCAGGGAACGTCACAAAAAAACCCACGATTTAAAGACAAAAGACAGACGTAAGAACTGCACTAGAAGATACCTTATGATCTTGTTTGACCATTTTTGAGCTTATCACGATCTTGACAACCTTAACACAATTTTGTAAGGACTGGGTAAGATATTCAGTCGTAATACAAGATAATTGCTTTCAAGGACGATCAAGACATGTTCGGTTTATCAAGATAAAACAAGATAACTGCGTTCAAAGGCGATCAAGATAGGTCAAGTTTGTCCAGATTAAACAAGATCAAATTACGATCTTGTTTGATTTAAACAAACTTAATTCGTCTTAATCGTTCCTGAACGCAATTTACAATTAGATCGTGATTAATCTGAAATTATCTTAATACGTCTTGATCGTCCTTGAAATCAATTATCTTGAACACCAACTCAAAAATATGTTAAGCCTGTCAAGATCGTGATAAGATCAAAATGACCAAACAGGATCAAAGTTTATCTGCTAGTGCTGGTAGGAACTCAAGCCAGTGGAAGGGTTAAAACGGTCTATAGGTACCCAAACCATTACTGTATCTAAGAATGATAAACGGACGAATAATACCTAATTCAGGTAGACTACTAACTCCATTACCACGATATTCGGACAAAGAGTAATTTTAAAAGATGGGTGAGGAGTTTACTGGCCCTAATCTGACGGCTAGCTCGAGGAGACTTGTCAGCTAGTATCATACTTTCCCATTTCGGAAGAAAAATCAAACTCCTGTATTTCAGTAGACCTCGGCAATAACAGTGAGTGGTCAATATGTGTGTAAAATCTTCAGTTCATTTGATTCCAAAACCAATTTGACGGATTCTTGCAGTATATGAGGAAAAGTAAATAGAGAAACCCATTGATTTTTGCGAAAGTAGTCCAAAGGTTTAGATCACATTGACCGGTATTGGATTGACAAACTTGGCTTCCATTTGATTACTCAAAATCTCTGACATGTGATTTTGACAAAATGAAACTTTTAAATATTGTTGAGTCCTAACAGATATAGATCTTAATTTAGGTGGTTAACGGTCACGATAATAGGCACCTAAAATGGTTATACCCCTCTCGATATAGATTTTGGAATACCTCATTCATCTTGTCAATGGTGAATAAAAGGATATTGAGTAAATGCACATGAGACAAAGTCTCTACAAATACATGGTAAAAAACAAGCAAAGGAACAACGCTTTTATTGTTGTTCTTCATCTTGAAGTCACCATGAGGCCGCAAGTTATTCCTGTCAATTTTTTTAGCTTCTAATGACGGGGTTGATTTCAAACTTAATATTTAACGTAGCTTTATATTGTTAGTTGTATCTAATCGCTTATTGTCAGTCCTGTCGGACATGTTCTTCACGCGTGACGAAATTGGGAGTTCGTTACAAAATAAAGAGAAGCACAAATTTATCGTCTGTATGATCAGTTGCAAGTAATTGTCAGTCCTGTCAGAAATGTAATAAAACGAAGGGTGTTGTGAGCCAGTTCGCATAAACACGAATAAACAAACAAGTAAAACATTTGGTCGAACTAAATTAAAAGGTAATAATGTATTCACTCACTATATCAAATATAAAATTATGAACACTAAAAAAATAAAAGATATAAATAGGGCTTGGCCTAGATCATTGGCATTCCTGTCTTCAATAGCTGTAGAATCTAAGTGAGAGATGAGGAAAAATGGTGGTCACAAACGAAATAAAATAAACGTGACGCTTCCAATATAAAATTGCCAGATCACAGGTAAAATAAGTTTGAATCTCTCCATATGGAGCAAAAATAAGAGTTTGAAGAATTGACAAAGATGAAAATTTATATGGATTAATAGTAAATAATTAAGATACGTGTACCAGTAAAGATTGTGCATAAAACATTAGTTTTTATGTTGATACTTTTGGACTTTTGGGTTTCCAGAGTGATACTATTTGTTGGTCTAACTGTTGTCGATACTGCCCTAAGTAAGTTAGGAAATTCTTTATTTAAAGAGGGTTACCTGATTAGAATAACTCTAATTTTCATTAGGTCTCTCTAAAATCAACAAATAAATAATGAATATATCATACACACCAAAAAAAAAACCAAAAAAAAACCTTAAACTGTCAACCTGAGTAAGAACTCGAGGGTTCAGAGCAAAAAGGGGCTATCTGCATTTTTCACTGATTTTGACATTTTTATTTTAAGTTAATCATAAGAAGTAAATCTTTAATGTGTAAAAATATCTAACATGTATGTAATCTCAAAAAGTTATAATGTTACAATTCAATAAGGTGCTATCTGCAACTGTAAAAAATCATTACAGCAAAAAGGTGCTATATGCCAGATAGCACCTTTTTGCTCCAATGAAATTAGTAAATATACTGTTCATGAAGAGTCGAACCTGATGTCTCATAAGTAAATAC